>VCRD01001191.1:134797-159478 GCA_006783055.1 Trinorchestia longiramus | reverse complement strand
CTATGGTGTCTGTGTAGCTTGTGTTTTTCAGTTGTTTTTCATGCGTAATAAAGAGGATAAGGTTGGTGTTCTATGGTGTCTGTGTTGCTTGTGTTTTTCAGTTGTTTTTCATGCCTAATAAAGGGATAAGGTTGGTGTTCTATGGTGTCTGTGTAGCTTGTGTTTTTCAGTTGTTTTTCATGCTTAATAAAGAGGATAAGGTTGGTGTTCTATGGTGTCTGTGTAGCTTGTGTTTTTCAGTTGTTTTTCATGCCTATTAAAGAGGATAAGGTTGGTGTTCTATGCTTCCCGTCTAGCTTGTGTTTGCAATTGTTTTTCATTGTCATTTAGTCATTTAACATTAATTAAACTTTAACAGGAAAAAAGATTGCTTTCTTAGAGACGTGTCTAGCTTGTAAATTTTTTCTTCCATTGCTTTCGAAAAACCGTTTTTGAAGCATTACCGCCTTCATTGTGGTAGAATATAATTAGGCCAGTTACTTAAGAATTTCGTATTATAGCTGAATCTGCTCTGAAATATGCTGTAGATAACTTGAGTTTATTTGAAATTTAAATGCAATGGCGATAATTTTAAAGCTTTCTGTTCACAAACCAGTTCTCATTGTCAAGTTTTTATTCAATTTTCATTGTTGCTACCATGTCTGTTCACATGTTAGTTTTCGTAGGACGATTTTGCTTCAAATTTATTTTTACCTACTTGGATATAGCAACTCCTCATGTGTAGGCGTCTTTCATTCTTAGTGAACTTGACTCGTTGATTTTCTTAACTTTTGCAGTACAAAAAGCTTAGGGCAGTGTAGTAAACTTGGGGCTTGATATGCCTCTGAGTTACCAATAGCTTCTCAGCTACGCGGTGGATGCTTACCTTAGCGTTTGAGTTGTTAGACATATGCAAGGTGCGGCAACACAACTTCCGTTTTTTCAAACCAAGGCGCTTTAAAAATATAAAGTTATGTTGCCATAACTTCCACATGACATCCTTTCCTCGAAGCAAAGCGTTTTAAAAAAGAAGTTATGTTGCCGTACCCTGTACAAACAACAGCGTTCTCCTTCTTGTTTCTTCATCACTTCTCGGTTAAAATGCCTTTATAAAGCGCGTGTTGAGCTTCTGGCTTCATTAAAATAGTTACACGCTACTTCTTGTTTCTGATATCAACACTTGTCTTGTCCTGCATGTTAGAACCCTTCATTGTTACGCGTGTTGAGCGTCTTGCTTTGTTGCTCTGCGGTTGACTTCGTTAAAGTTGTAACACCCTAATTCTTGTTACAGATCTTCAACTGCCTGAACCCTGAGTGCCTGAAGGACACCTGCCGCCTGTGCAAGGAGTTGTCCCACATCCCCCTGCGTTGTGAAGAGGTCGAGTCAAAGACCCAAACTTCTGCGAGAACTTTCCTGGAAAACCAAATGTCGGAAGCCATGGTCAGGTGAGCAAGCGGAATGCGAGACTGCGGTGTAGTAAAAATGAGCTTAATTTCATCTAGTCACTATTGATAAGACGATTAGGAATGGTATTTATCTTGAGACTCTTGTTGGGAACTGAGTTTTAGGATTATACAGGGTGGCGCATAAGTAACGCACCCTTTTTAGAAAATAAGAAATAACAGATACCCAGTGTATATTGCGGTAATACTTTATTTATTATTAATTTTTTAAAAGGGTGCGTTACTTATGCGCCACCCTGTATGTGCTATGTTTTCTACTTACCCTGAAAATAGGGATTCCTGCATCACAGTTTTTGATCTCTCCTTCTCATGTGCCATCACTCTCATTCCTTCCTTTTCTCGTAATTTCCCAGGCCTCAAACCCTATATGGAACACTGTTGGTTCTGATGTAATCTATAAATAATTCATTCAAGTCCTACATTCTGTTTCGCTTATGAGTTTGATGAAATTACATTATTGTATGAGTGAATATATTTTGTTCTGGTAAAAAATAACAAGGTCCTTCTAAAGTTAAGGGATATTATATTAGATCGCTTTTTCTGACCGCTTGTGTGTCAGGTTTTCTTTACAATACAGGATGCGGTAAAATTATATAACGTATTTATCCCGCTATATAATAATACAGTTTGTTGCTTGTTTGCTTGCTTGCTTCCTTACTTGCTTCCTTACTTGGTCCGTTTCTCTGTTACCCTTTTAAGGATTTAGATAGGAGGAAATTCGGTAGGGTGTACATTTATTGTAAGCATTGTATTGTGGATACCAAAGGCACATCCTTCAATGTGGAAACTCCTTCGTAAAGCCAGCATCTACTGGTAAATCAAACGAAAAAAATCAGTAAAAAGTACGGGAATTTTCATGTGTGTCTACTAGTAAGCTCAATAAAAGTGAAATAGAGTAAAGAATGAAACATGTGTTTTTATTTTGAAAGTAAACGTATAATGCCTTTTTTTTATTTTCTTAATTACAATTTTTTTACTCTTCACTCTATTTCCTTATTAAAAATGCAAGTAGGCCATCATTTTGGCTCACCTTATACCATTAACACGTGGTCGTGCTCAGAATATAGCCAGACAGTGTCGACTGAGACTATCCAACAAGTTACGCACCGAGACTATGGTTCTGTCGTGTTTGCAGGGAATGTTACAAGTGTGGCAAGCGGTTTATCAAGGAAGACGGATGCAACAAGATGGTGTGTTCGTGTGGTGCTGTCATGTGTTACCTGTGCAAGAAGCCCATCAAAGGCTACGACCACTTCACCGACGCCGGCAGGGGACCGGGTTTGCCTCTACCCACCTCCACCGTCAATGGAAAGTGAGTCAATGAACTTGCATTATCTCAGGGATTTATGCTCAAGTTACGTAACGAAGATGGCTGGTCATTCATATTTCTGACCATGAAAAATGGATAGTCGTTATTTATGGTCAGGGTACGTTATGGAGGATGATTAGTCCTTGTTTTTGGTCAAGTTACGTTGCTCGTGGCGTGCTGGTAGTCATGATACATACCTTTGCATGTCTCCGTAGCTAAGAAGGCAGCTTTCGGAAGCTCGTTACGAGCTAGTGGTCATAATGCTAATTTCATGCTTTGTTTTGTGGGAGCAGGTGTCCGCTGTGGAGCAACTCCCTCAAGCTGCATGCAGAAGAGGTGCAGAAGCGGGCTGAGGAGGCTAAGAAATCTCTGGATCCGGACGTGCAGCTCAAACATGACCCAACCAAAGACGTGCCACAGGTATGTTTCTTGCTGGAATTAAGAGTCTCCACTGTTATATGAATCGTCTGGTATTAAGATGAATGCGAATCATTTCACTTGCCTGATAGTTACCCGTAATGCCTGATATTAAAGAGAGCAATGTGAATAATTTCATTCATCCCAATATTATCGGTGCTGTCTGATAAGCTGTATTATAGAATAGAATGAGGCTATTGGAACGAACCTTCTGGCCCATTCTTGGGTCGGATAATTACTTACTTGGGTCGGATAATTACTTATCTTGGGTCGGATAATTACTTATCTTGGGTCGGATAATTACTTATTTTGGGTCGGCTAATTACTTATCTTGGGTCGGATAATTACTTATCTTGGGTCGGATAATTACTTACTGCAGGTACCAGACTTCCTACGTAATCAGCCAACACACATGATGCCAGTACCTCCTCCAAGGGCTCATCGTCCCCAACCACCTCTAGTGAACCTTGTGGGACGCCCTTTGCGTGCCGGTTACGCCTTCCAGCTCGGTGGAGGCCGGCATTTCCACGAGCATCACTACGGGCCTTGGGGGCCTAATCCAAACTATAACCTCATCGCGGACGACGCTGCTATATTCGCTGACCTTTTGGTACGTAGTAGAAGTCGAACTCTTGGATAGTCAGTTTAACGCGTGTGCATGTGATTAGTTGATGCTCCTGATATTGCCAGGTGCTATCAGTTTTGTTTCCCGTTAGTAGGTCTTACTTTTCTGTCTTTAATTGGAATTCTTAGTTTAGACTTTGGTGTTCCTCGTGTTGGAGCTTTTGGGTGGAGTATGTTAATGGATTGAATTGTTTAACTCTTCTAAGGAGGATTTGCTAATAACTCTGTTTTTATGTGCTGAGAACAATGAACAAATTGCATCATGCATCTCTTGCAAACTCAGAATTTACTGTTTCTGAAGTCATTTTTGAGTATGGTACTTGAAAAAATCCGTTATATGCATATTTTTACTTTTTTGAACAATTTTCACATGTAACCTTATCCTGATCTAGTGTTTTGCCAACTCTCACGTCAATGATATTTCTTCTACCCATCCAGCCTTGGCAGTAACAATTGAAAAATATGTGTGAACAAGTAAATTTTAGGCTCTGCTTTAGTGTGCTTGGACTCCGATTTTTTTAGTAGTTTAGGTGCCAGGGAAAAAATCTGCTACTAGTGGGCTGTTAGTTAAGTACCAGGAGCTGCAAAAAATAAGCCTCACTTCCAAAGGCTTTAACCCTTGAATACACAGTACATCAATAATGAGACGAACTCAGTTTCAATTATAATTACTAAGTTATTCATGAAGCATGCCTGAACTGCACTTAGTATCATTGTTGATACGTACCCAAACGGAACAATTTCACAATGGGTTAAATTTAATTTGCTGGTGTTTGTGACAAAAAACTTCAGTGTGTTGAGCGAGTGTTATTTCTTTTCTGTTTTTTATTCATTTTCTGCGGGTAAATATACAGCTTGCCTTGAAAATTAGACACTTCTAAAAGGTGTCCTTTGTTTCCCACAAACGGAATCAGCAACGCGAGACAAATCTGCTGTTAGTTTACTGTTCATCTTTCATATCTTTTCTAGTCTTCGTGCCTATGTCACCGAAGTTCCCTGTTAGCTACTGTCAGTGCATAATTTTTTTATACATGACAATGTAATTTCATTTTCAACATATACTGACCTTCATATGTATTGCTCCGAGGCTGCAACAGTGAAGTCAATGTATTTAATTCATTCCCAAAACTTATTCCCCGATGGATATTAATGAAAGCTTAATAATACTTTGCCTTCTGGTTAATTTTGATAATCAAGATGCTAAACATTAGATTGTGGTGCCGACAGTTTATGTGTGCACTTGAGAACATTGCTGTGTTGTCAGGGACGAGCACCTGAACCTCTAATGCTGCGTCCCCAGCCTGCCCACCAGTACTACCAGCCCTACCCACGCAACCATGGTGCTGCTGCTGCTGCTGCCATGAGTGAGTCTCTTACTTACCCACGCAACCATGGTGCTGCTGCTGCTGCCATGAGTGAGTCTCTTACCCACGCAACCATGGTGCTGCTGCTGCTGCCATGAGTTAGTCTCTTACTTACCCACGCAACCATGGTGCTGCTGCCATGAGTGAGTCTCTTACTTACCCTCACTACCAGGGTTCTGCAGCTGTTGGTGAAAATTGTAGTAATTTTATCCGTCATGGTAATGTATATGCTGTGAGTGTGTTCCCTAGAATTGTTGAGACACAAGTACATTGCTCCCAGATCTCTCCGTCACATTGCTGAACCGGATAGTCTGGCAGATGACTAAGATTAACATCGAAGTCAGGATTGTGTGTAGCTGGTGTTAACACTTTGCCGCCGATTGCCTGATTGGTGTAAAACTTCACTTTGTACGCATAGTCACTGGAAGGATCTGAAAAAATTACAGAACCTAACCTCAGTGGTACACATACGTACCACTTCGGAGTCAACGTGTTAAGAACGCACTAGCATTACGTACTTCTGCTTTCCTGAGGACCGACTTGACAAACCACTCCTGTAAGTTCTGGGCTCAATTCAGTCGTAGTTATTGTACGATTTATCTGTGAAAAGTAAGAGCAAGTCTTGAGGTTCTACATTATGACGCGCCTTTGAGGTGGAATCAATGTGGAGTTTTGGTAATTTTAGCCCAATAATTCTGGTAATTTTTCGTTGTAGGGCATGGACATTCTCGCTGGTTTCTTCCTGCTGTATCGTAGGACGAGTGTCAAGGTTTTGGAGAGAGAAAGCAACTTGTACTCACTTCACGATTTATCCATGGAAACCACGTAGTATGCGTCACCGTACGTAACAAGGCAATAAAAAAACTGTCAGGCTGGTCTTCAGTTTATATTAGTTCATTCTTTCACGAAATACCTCTTATCCATCGCTTCTTTTGTGCAACATATGCATCCATACTTCCGTGTACCTTGAACACCACTATGCTTTTGACATCACTTGAGTAGGCATTACTCGCTTTTTCTTTTCGGATGCCCAAATCCCTTTAGCACTTGGTTCTCTTGTCTCACACAAGTCTTGCTCCACACCGTCAGTTGTATTTCATTTATTAATCATCGCACCTCTAACATCTTCAGTCGTCCTTTGCTTGCTGTTTCTCCAGTTCCCGTATGACCACTCAATGAGAAAAGTTCTGACCAGCTGAATACAGATATGCAATCTATTTTACTGCCATGGAGTTTACACCAACTACATTCTTGTACAAATTCTATATCTCTGTCATGCTAAGGCTCCTGCTCTGTAATACCTTAACCCTTTAGCGACGAAAAGGACCATACGGTCCTCTTTTACGGTCTTTGGGAGAATTGTTCTAATAATTAAACAGTGAGCAATATGAGGTTGCTACTAGGTTTGAACGCGGCGGCATGTTACAGCGTCGTTCTTTTGGCTGCCTGGCTCTCAGCATGCTTCATTGCATCAGTGTACAGACGGTCTTTCTGAGCTTAGACGTACAAATTAGAAAAAAATTGGTCGCTGAAGGGTTAAATAAAGCTTCACAGTACCCATTTCCATTGCCTTCCAACTCTTCCCTATGCTCATTTCAACGCTTTCGAATGCTTCGAAACGTCCCTTTCAACGTTTTCCAATGCTCTTTTAAACAGTTCTTGAAGGCTTACATACTTTTTTATTCAATGCTCCACTTCCTTCGTGCTTCAACCTTCAATAATGTTTTTAAGTATGCAAAGGCTATTCTTCTAACATGTTTTCATTTAATCGCTCATTCATTCATTCATCATTCCCATTCTGAAAATCCCGTGTACAGTAATCAATTACAATAATTGCCGTATTGGTTTGATAAATAAATTATTTGTGATGAAAGTGTCGCACTACAACCTTAATATAAACATCACGTGTTGGATTTTTTATTCTCTCTGTAATGTTCCATTGTGGCATTAATATAATGAATATAAAACTATGATTTGTGATGAAAGCATTAAAGCAACGTAACACAAATACCGCATGCTGGCTTTTTCATTCATTTAGCAGTAATGTTTCAGATAAGATCAACCCTTTCACCTTGGATGGCACACACATGTACCAGTTGCATTTTGCCTTATGAAATATACTCCGGGATGAAAAGGTTAATGTGTACATCATGTCCACCGCTGATGACTCCAATGTGTTGCAGATGCAGTAGTGGGTGGAGCACAGGCACCTCCACCTCCACCACCCGCCCACGGAGGCCCTGATCCTGCTGCCATGGAAGCTGGTAATTGGTTGCAGGTGCAGGTCAATCTTGACCATCGAAACCTTCACAACCCGAGAGTGAGTGGTGACTTTCCTCTGTCTGGCACGCGAGTGTTTCACCCTGCCCATGCCTTCCCACTCACGCTCGTTTTCAGTGGCTTCTATGCGGAATAATTCCCGTGCTGAAGTTTCTTTGGGCGCATATTTTGTCGAACTACACCGGATGTCGTGACAACTCTGTAGTTCTAGATCCATGAAGTAGCTGGTGCTGCTGCATGCAGCTGGTGCTGGTGCTGCTGCATGCAGCTGATGCTGGTGCTGCTGCATGCAGCTGGTACTGGTGCTGTTGCATGCAGCTGGTGCTGGTGCTGGTGCATGCAGCTGGTGCTGGTGCTGCTGCATGCAGCTGGTGCTGGTGCTGCTGCATACAGCTGGTACTGGTACTTCTGCATGCAGCTGGTGCTGGTGCTGCTGCATGCAGCTGGTGCTGGTGCTGCTACATGCAGCTGGTGCTGGTGCTGCTGCATACAGCTAGTGCTTCTAACCTTCCTTGGTGATGGATGGCGTAGTTCGGTCGAAAATGTGTCCCAATGTTACCTCAGCCTTCGGGTGTAGTCTTTTTATTTTGCAATTTTTGCACGAACCTCAGTTTTATTTCTTAACAGCTAATAGTTTTCATCACTCTCTCCCGTTTGTGACGTGTTCTTGCATTGGTGTCGATATCTTTTTTTCTTAACTGTCGCTGCTGATGTGGATCAGAAATAAATAGACACTTCGAGAGTTAAAATTACTAAGTCATGAACAGGTGCTTTAGAACAGTGGTCCTCAACCGTTTTATCGTCGCGGACCGGTCAACGTTTCATAATTTTTTCCACGGCCAGGTGAGGGGAGGTGAGGGGTTCATAATCTCATTGCAGCTACCCAGCTTTCGGTTAACCTCTCGTCCATGGAAAGTCGCATAATCCCGAGAAAAATACATCACCGTAAATAAAATAGAAGTAATTGAATGTTTATTGTACGGCTTGGTATCATTTGATTCACGGACCGGTACTGGTCTGCGGTCCGAGTTTGGGGACCATTGCGTTAGAACACCTGCGACCTTCGACTCCATATTAATGACCGTTCATTCCAGACTAATAACGTTACCTGAAGCCCTGTTTTGGCTAGTTATAGTCGAGATGAACTTTCGTTAGATGTCTATTTACTTCAGACACTTTTTTGTATGTAGCGTGCGTTGCCTAGAACCCGATTTTTTTGCATTCCTGCTTATTTAGTTATGAGTTTATTCAAAGATGTATGATGCTTTTGTTTTTCCCATAAATTTATGAATGAGCTTTGATTGAAGTATCTTGACATCAGTGGGATATTGTATTTAAATGTACTAAGAGTTTGGTACCACTCGTACGGAAGGGTAGGTACCACTCGTACGGAAGGGTAGGTACTACTCGTACGGAAGGGTAGGTACCACTCGTACGGAAGGGTAGGTACCACTCGTACGGAAGGGTAGGTACCACTCGTACGGAAGGGTAGGTACCACTCATACGGAAGGATAGGTACCACTCGTACGGAAGGGTAGGTACCACCCGTACGGAAGGGTAGGTACCACCCGTACGGAAGGGTAGGTACCACTCGTACCGAAGGGTAGGTACCACTCTTGTGTAAGGGTAGGTACCCCTCTTGTGTAAGGGTAGGTACCCCTCTTGTGTAAGGTTAGGTACCACTCTTGTGTAAGGGTAGGTACCACTCTTTTGTAAGGCTAGGTACCACTCTTTTGTACGGGTAGGTGCCACTCTTTTGTAAGGGTAGGTACCACTCTTTTGTAAGGGTAGGTACCGCTCGTATGGAAGATGGTACTAGGTGTAGTCACAGTGTCTTCATCATACAATGTGCTTCAGAGCATATCAATTCGTATAACCGTTTTTTCTAAGCCTGAATACTACGTTCACTGGTATATAACATCTCACATGTACAGGGTGCGGCAACATAACTTGTATATTGCAAGTACGTAACAATTGTGTACTTAACAAGTTAATACCAAGCTTCTCGCACTCGTTGATGCTTTGTAAGAATCACTGGTGCATTGTGGCTCCCCCTTGAAAACACTGCAGTGTGCACTAGCTGACCTACATTACGTGTTCTGTCAATATAAAACTTGATCGGTCAAGTGCTTGATCTGTCAACAAGCAGAGGCTCCTTTTGAATGTTTTTTGTTACACTGGACGTTCTCGCTCCTTATTTGCTGCTCGCTGTATACAAGTGACAATTACTTCACCCAGTTTTTTAGTACGTGTCGAAGATGTGTTAATAAATTATATAGATAGCGACAACTCATTAGAGATCTTTACAGATCTGCACCTCGTTTTTAACTGGTAAGGTAAATATTGAAAGCAATTAGTAAAATTTTGCGTGCAGGTGGAGGTGCAGGCGGGAGGTGCAGGCAATAACCACTGGGAGATCCAATGCAACGTGCTGCCCCGACGTGCTGCTGACCCCATTCCTCCCTTCCCTAATCCTCCACGACCCCAACCTGCCCCCACTCACGACTATAGGGCTCCTCCTCTGGACCATGGAATGTACACTGCCGCCATGGTCACGACCGCCCAGGTTGCAGGGAGAGTCCAACCCAACCCACAACCTCCTCAGCCTCTTGCGCGCTGTCGTACCGCTGAACGATGGCCTCACATAGCACGACCTCCTCGAGAGAACCCCCTTCGTGGGCAGTTCGTGCCCACTGCTCCACCTGCCATACCAGGGATCTCTGATGTGCCTGGAGGGTTTGGTGGTGGTGGTGCTGAGGCTGGTGCTAGCGGGGCTGGTGGTCAGAGACCAGGACGTGGGGACCCAAACGGTCCCAGGGTTGCGTACGAAGAGAATGACGTAGCGGTGCGGCCTGAACGGCCTAACAGAAGCCGCAATGATGACCGCGGTGCTCGGTTTGAGGCTGTCGATGTAGACGGGAACCATGAGGACCGGAAGAGGCAGCACAAGGACCTGGGTTCTAATGAGGGACCTGCCAATCATAAACAATGAGTCAACTGATTTTCTTCGTTCGTGTCGTAATTATTCTGGGAATAGAAATGGTATAGAGTGTGTCATGTCGAGAATCAGTTAATACGGATGGAAGTTTTTGATCTTTTTAAAAAACGCAAGTGACAGTATAAAAATAATTTTATATTTGGTGCTTATTCCAAAGATTCTAGTAGGAGCTTCAAAAATCTTGAAATTTGTCTCTTTCTCCTGCAGACACGACCTATATCACAGTACAGTAAAGACTAGTAGGAGCGCTTGCAAATTAGCGGAATTTTAACGTCATGGAATTATGTGACGTCTCAGTGACGTATACGTAAGTCAACCAATCATGGCGCACTAGTGGCTCACAAGTCAGACCAACGGTCACTTTGTCCAATTTATGCTGATTTCAAAGCAATAAAAAACAATGAGAAACATCTTGAAACAATGGTCTAATGCTGGTCGTTGCATTTGCTACTACATGAATACATATAATTTAGATAAGAATTACGAGACGTAATAAAGTGCAGAGATAAAATTAAACAAACAATGCACATGCGCATAAAAAATTATTAGGAATATCTTATTTTTCTCTTTAACTTGATTGGAGCTCCGCTTCTACCATTGAAATTCCATTTTCATACTCGCAATGTTAATATTGAATAAGACACTCTGGGATGCTCTGAGTGCACTCAGTTCTTGCATAATAGAAGGTGTAAAAATAACTTCATTAGTCGTGATATTCGCTATAAGAATACGATGAATTAAAACCAAAACATTATAATTTTCATATTACAGAGAAGTGTATAATTTTCTAGATCGAGTAACACCGAAAGGAGTTTTGGTCTAACAAGTTGAATTCTGTCATTTTCAATTTTTCTTTCAAACTACGTAACAGAAAAGTCATATGTATTTGTTCCATAAATGTTATTATTAAGTGAGGTTCATGAATGCAATATTAGACGGGCTTGTTAACTTCGACATTGCGCCTCCCAGGCCCACTTCGTTGTTCCAGAATTAAAATGATTTGAACGTTCTAGTGTGGCATGAACCTCGTGGCCGAGTGGTCTAAGGCTTGTGTATATGAAGGTTACAATTTGCTCTTACTTTTCTTTACTGTACTGTGACCTATACCATTTTTACTAAAACATAGAAACGTGGTCTCCCAGCTTTCAATTTTTACGATTGTTGTTTTAAATATAATTGATTTTACTACTTCACTGAGTTTATTGAAGAGCAGTGCATTTGTATGTAATTTACTGTCTGTTTGAGAGAGGAAGCCGGAGATATTAAGAATCTACAGGTATTGCAGTGCTGATTCGTGAGCCTGGATTCAAGTTATGATTGTAGAGGCTACTCTGCTATAATGCTCACCTAGTTCTGCCCGTCAGGGACGTGTTTCTTGTGTCTTTTTATGCAGAGTGATTTTCCGAACCTGTCTTACCTCAGGAATGTACAATGAGTTGTAAGTTAAAGGTAGATTTTATGGTAACTTCGTACGATGTACAATAGCTATTACATTGTGTGTATATAATTTTGGTGCTATTCATCACAAAAGTTTATTGCCTGCATTTGTCTTCTTTTGTGCAATACCTATCTTGAATTGCTGTATTGTATTTTAGAGACTATTAATTTGGAAGTTTTGTTGATTTCACCAGTCCTGCACGAGGGCTGAAGGGCATTATCACGCCTTCTGCATCTACTGCTTCTCTGTAGAAGGTAGGATTCTTGAGCTCCTCTTAAAGAGGAATACTAGAGCACTTATTATATTCAGCGTCCTCAGAAATGTTTCGAGTTACCTGCACATGAATCTTTAGTACTGACTGTTAAAGTCTGTCGTGGGTTCCGGTATAGAGCCAAGCTTTCTCAATATTTCGATCCTCCTGCTCAGAGAGGCAAGTGATCAATTAATTTTTACTAGTTTTTTCTTGAGTTGTATCATTTCTTTTCTTCCTATTTTTTTCAGTAAGATATGTTTGTACGCTCGCGACGAGAGGCGTCTCTTAGAATATTATTTGCTCCATATCAGTACTTTTTAGTTATATTTGTAGCATAGCTATCCAACATACAAACACTGACAAGGCTCGTCATTTATCAGCAGTACTTCGTATTATAATGTTAAATATAGCATCGTTATACTCTTTACTTCAAAACTCTAACAATTGCCTCAATTTTTACTCTACTCCAGTGTTTACTCAGAATTCTACGTTACAGTAGTATACCAACCTGTCTAAATCCATACGTTTTGATGTTAATACCATCATGGTTCGATACTTCAATTGTAAGCCTGACTGTAATCAGAATCGCTACTCATGAACATTTCTTTCAAAACCGGCACATGACTTATCGTTCTTTTGGAAGCACCGCTCTGCCACTAAAACTTGAGGGCAATATTCACTGTGGCAATATGACTGAACAGCCATAAATTGTCTGATGTGGTAACCACTTGACCACAAGGTTTGAACTATCATGACCTGATTTGTTCGGTCACACTTATAAAAATGTGACTTGGTTGCACGCCGCTGCTGCTAAGTCGTGATGTGCGTAATCTGAGCACTGTAGCAAAATAACTGTTTGACTTAAGGGTTATTAGCTCTCGAATTGTGTCTTAAATGCATGGCGTAAATTGATAGTTTAAAACTTGCAACTGATGCGGTTGAAGATTTTGGTGGTGACAACTTTAGCTTTAAATGAAGTCTCAATTCGTTGATGTAGTATTGAGACATTGTTCTCAATACTCGTTATTCTGGGCGTCCTAAAACTGAGCTATGAGGTGTAATTTCAATGCATGCCGTCAACTCAGGATTTAAGGGGAATTAATTTTAATTTATTTTTGCTGAGATTATTTATTTAAGACCGACATTATCATGAGAGAAAAGCTTTACTTAGTCTGGTGTATTTACATTTACTTCAATCCACGTTTATTTTCATTTATTTCCGCTCAAAATAATCATTTTATATTCATTGAAAGCGTTTCCTGCTTTCACTAAATGCAAGGAAATAACAGGAAGTTTGAACTATGTGTGGCTGTTCTAGCATTGTATTTGGTGTCCGTGGCTGTGGAACTCAAAATATGACTGACTTCTTGCTTCCCTCATGCTACCTAAGGTGACACTCGAGGGCTTTAGCTACATAAAATTATTCCTCCATTATTTTGAGGGGATCAGTGCTTTGTGGGAGTCAGTAGGAGTCTCGTGTTCTATCAAGAGTAGTTAGCATCATAAGTAGATGCCCTTATCCCTTTCTTGTCAATGGAAGTTAGCATTAAACGTGGATGCTCTTATCCCTTTCTTCTGTCAAGAGTAGTTGGCATCCCGAGAGGATCTCCTTATCCCTTTCTTCTGTCAATGGAAGTTAGCTTCACAAGAGGATGCTCTTTTTCCTTTCTTCTGTCAGTGGAAGTTAGCTTCACAAGAGGATGCCCTTATCCCTTTATTCTGTCAATGGAAGTTAGCATTAAACGTGGATGCTCTTATCCCTTTCTTCTGTCAAGAGTAGTTGGCATCACAAGAGGATGCCCTTATCCCTTCTGCCAATAGAAGTTTGCATCACTCAATAACGTGTTGTTCCCTGAGTTACTAACAGCAGTATTGGCAGCATTTGCTCTATCTGTGGTGGGTTTTCTTTGAGAAGAAGGTAGAATTTATTTATCGTTTTCTTCATTTCGGTGCGTGATGATTTTTTTTGTATAAAAGCGCCGCTCAGTAGGATATGGAACTGTGAATAATATTAGAAACTAACAATGGTTTACGATTGTTTAATAATTCTTGTATGATTGTATTTTAGAATGTAGCACTGCCAACATATGAACTGTGGCAGTACTGATGTTAATTTTTTTTAGCTCATAAGGTTAGTACTGTGGAAACTTCTTGCCTTTCTTGTACATATTAATGATATATATACCCATGATGCACAGTACGTACATGGTAATGTACTGATGATATCCTTAAACTTAGCTGTACAGTATCGAAGAACGTTTTCTGGTGTGGTCTAGTTTTTCCTCTTGTATACCGGGCACTTGACCATCCGCTGAACCAAACCTGATCAGTTACGAGGTGGTGATGTGTTTTGCCACATCCTGGCTGGTGCTTAACTGGGAGAATAGAGCAGAATATTTCAACGTGAACCAGCCGTTAGGTCCATTCTTGGACTGCTACTCAAGAGAGTGACATAGTCGTGTCATGTCACCATTACCTGCCTTGGTCTGCTATGTGTGTCATCACTGGGGACACGACAGCTAAATTGTATGTGATCCAGAATGTGTTTATTCACCTCCCCTCTTGATGTTAGGATGCCTAAGAGGCAGACTATATATCTCGATTCAGGTCCTGAAGAACTGAGGTTTATTTTCCACAAACTCAGCACAATATTTGTTTATATACAAATTTTAAATGATAATGAACTCCTGCTGCACAAACCTTGTAAACTCGGCTATTTCTGATCTCGGGTCTAGCCTATTATACACTATACAAAATAAGAGCTTTCTATTCTGTTACGGTCTTCGTCTATGTTTATGCTTTTTCATTTATGTGGTTCGAAATTACAATATCTACTGACGGCTCACCAACCGGCTGTGCTGACAACTGTATTGAAATGTTGTTCGTGTTGGTGGGTGTTCTGGGTGCCAAATTCTGTGCAGAACCCAGCCACCTCTACCCTGTTTAATGGTGACGGTCGCGCAGTCGTCGACAGTAAGCATGAAACTGGAAGCCAGGATGATATACCGTATTTAACGACATATAGGGTGCACTTTTTTTCCTAAATTTTGGCTCAAAAAATCGCCCTGCGTCTTTTACATTATAGGTGATCGTAAATGTTTTTTTCCTGAATCTGACCTGCTGAAATGAGGGAGCGTCTTATATGCTGTCAAATACGGTACGTTTCTTAAAGTGATGTGTTCAGCCTCGCGCTCTTCTTTGCCTGGGTTTTGTGTGCTGCAAGTCCGTTGGAAATTCAACAGATGTCGTGCTGTGAACTGGAAGTTTTTATTTACATTTTATAGCGTTGGTATTTTGGATTTGGGAAGTAATATAAGTAGTGATTTATTGTCTTTCGTCGGAAAAAAATGCTCTGTGACTGCGAAGTTAAATGCTAACATGTATCCTGTACTTGAAATCACCAGCTCAAGTTTCATTACAATGTCGATCATGTCTGACCCGTTGATTATATTGTGATTAACTGCTTCACGTGAATCAAACTCTCTTGAATTACGACTCACATTTTGTTGTTGGCAAGTAACTTTCTCGATGAATCTTGAGATGCTCTTCTGATTGACTCAACTTAACTCAGCATGGATATTCTAGATATGTCAGGCTCACATGGTTTGATTTCCTCTCTTTAACTGTGTGTTGCTTCGTAATATAACCAACGTATCGTGCCTACGACATAACCTTTTTCTTCAATTCTCTGGTTGTCTGTTACTCGTACATTTCTTGGTGTCTATCCACTGCTCTAGAATGTGCAAAGCAATGAAATAATTGCGATTTTTACCAGGTTATGTCAAGTTTCTTTTGTGTAAAGAATCTGTTGCGGTAGCGTCAGTTGAGACGTTTTCACCCATCTTTCATTTTGCACTAGATGTGACTCAGTAATAGTGGTTTGATTTTTTTAAAGTAAATAAGTTGTCGGTTTTACTATCTTCATTGTATTCAGGATGCGGCCTGCCTACCTACTATTCTTATTCTTCACTACTTCTTGCAATGCGATTTTTAGCCAGCTGCTGACCTCTCTTAATCTAGCATTCACAGCGTGTAAGAATCTTACATGTGTAAGACCTATGATGGTTCACCTTCGCTTCCTTCATCAAAGTACATATCTGTTTCAATCAGCGTTTCTTGAACACCTCTTCCATTTACTTTCCCTCCAGTGGGAGAACAATATCTTCAACCCCCTGGGGCTGATGCCTTCCGTTTCAAGTGGCGATGCCTTTTTCCGGCGAAAATACTTTTTACCTGGGTCATTATCTCTTTTTTTACCCGGGCCAGTATCCCTTTTTTTTACCCGCGCCAGTGTCTCTTTTTTTTACCCGGGCCAATGCCTCCTTTTTCTTTGGGCCAATGCCTCCTTTTTCTTTGGGCCAATGCCTTTTTTTTCTTTGGGCCAATGCCTCCTTTTTCTTTGGGCCAATGCCTCCTTTTTCTATGGGCCAATGCCTCCTTTTTCTTTGGGCCAATGCCTCTTTTTTCTTTGGGCCAATGCTTCCTTTTTCTTTGGGCCAATGCCTCCTTTTCCTTTGGGTCAATGCCTCCTTTTTCTTTGGGTCAATGCTCTCTCTTACACCGGACCAGTACGTGGTACATAAGAGGTTTGGCTATTCAGAGCCCTACTCATACTCCGGTGGATATACCATGCAAGTGATATTTGTTTTTCTTACCATATCATTATTACTAGTTTTACGCGTGTTTCGTTTGTTACGTTAATGCGTGAATGCTCTAATATGATTTCGTAGTACTGAGGAAGTTATCTTGATTTTGATGTGAATAGACCTGTGACATATTAAATGACTCGTGTTCAACTATTGTACATAGTAGTTTTTATTTTACTTGCCAGTACAATTTCCGTTGTAGACACTCATGTATACATGGATAAATGAAATTATGTGTTTTTCTTGCTTTAATTTCATATAAGAAAATTACTGAGTGAAGAACACTTATTCACGCCTGAGGAAGTTACTTGGCAGATCATTCGTTTGTTATTCTTCAATAGCTCTTGCCGTGCGATTCTTAGCCCAGCGCTTATGCCAAAATTCATAAGAACTCCACTCAAAGTTTTACAAAAAGCTTGTCAACAACGAAAGTTTCGTCAGGCATTAATAATCGCCAAATTCCGCGCTAAGTTCTGCAATATCTTCAGTTATTCATCAACAACGAAATGTTTACCTGAGGCATCGATGAGAGCTGCGCTAAGTGTTGGAATTAGGCTCTGAGTAGTAAGCAGCGTCGACACAAGTGTTGTGTAATTAATGGTGTCGTCACTTTGGCCATCGCAGCGGATGAAGACCATCTAGTCATCCTGGAGTTGAACTCGGTCGTGTACACGAAGACGTTTCTGCGAGGCTTTGTAGCCGCTGGCACGCCTGACTTCATCTCCACTCGTTTGATACGCGTTCTTTTGCTCGAGTCTTGCTTCTTTTCACTCATGCCCACCATAACCACCACCTTGGTAGACTGGTGAGCGAACCCGCTTGCGATGCGGGAAGACCCGCAACTGCCGTGGTCTGTTTGTGCATGACCATCGGCGGCTAGAATTACGACATGGGGCTCTGGTATCAACCCAAGAATAAGCCAAACGGTTCGTTCCTAATGCCTCAATCTATTTTTTTCACTGATGCCTCCCCACACTACTTCCTCTCGCTTGTGATCAGAATCCCTCTTAGTCATGCCCCCACTGACCTGCTCTCTGTCCCACCGTTTCCTCATTGCACGCCTGTGATGTGTACAGTACTCTAAGACAGCCGCTCTGTTATCAGTCTATGCCAACAAGCTCCTGTATTTCACTGTAAATAATAAAAGGAATGTTGATCTGGCCAGAGTTTTATTAACCTGCTACGTGCGTGGTCGAGTTCACTGGACCAGTGCGCGCTTTTGGTTAACTTCATTCATGTACGTTGTTTCTCAGTGAAGTCCTTAACCGTTATATTGTACATACACTTCGTTTGTGGCCTCACTGGAAGGATGATTGGAGCTCAGTCGTCTACTACACCGAACATGAAACTTCTATTTCTGTTGAGTGCGTCTTAGCGACGCTGTTAGTTTCTCATGTCACCTAGAAAGAGTAAGAAAAGTTTTAAAGACATTTCTATATTTTCTTAGCATTCTAGAATCGTTGAAACTTTCATGACGTATTCCGTTCACTGATTGCGCCCTTACAGATAGTTTTCGCAAACCGCAGGAGAGCCCCACGGGCTTTGGGGACTGTGTGGCGTTCCCCCGGTACCGAGCCACCAAACCTTGAAGCAGGTCTTCCTGCACTGTGTAGTTACCGTACACTTTGATCCAGCGTCGCGGGTGCTACTTTGACAGTTTCTTAGTAGCTTCGTATCAACTTATCAGCGCCTACACTGTACAAAGACGAAATTAATTCTTCTAGTTGGCTATTTAACACATTGACTCCGAAGTGGTACGTATGTGGACCACTTAGGTTAGGTTCTGTAATTTTTTCAGATCCTTCTAGTGACTATGCGTACAAAGTGAAGATTTACACCGGTCAGGCAATCGGAGGCAACGTGTTAACACGTTGACTCCGAAGTGGTACGTATGTGGACCACTTAGGTTAGGTTCTGTAATTTTTTCAGATCCTTCTAGTACCTATGCGTAAAAAGTGAAGATTTTTACCGGTCAGGCAATCGGAGGCAACGTGTTAACACGTTTTCTGCGATTGAGAACTTATTGTGGGTGTGTATTAAGTGTTGGGTGGATCATATTTTACATTCTTACCTTTTCGATTGTGGTGAGGGCCCTCCAAAGAGATGCGCTGAAAGAGATTGTCATTCATCCTGAAGTTTCAACGTTCCCATATGCGAAATGTATTCCTGAGCTTCACTGTGAACGTACTCTGCTGGTGTCTGTCTTCGTCAGTGTATTTTTGTCAATTGGCTTTGCTCTATTGGAACCCTAGCTACTCATTGCACAGTTAGCTACACTTACAGCATAATGCAATTGTGTGTTTTATTTTTGGAATTAAGAAGGCATTTATCTTTCCTCTTATATTTCCTCACTTGTATAGAGCCAGGGGTTCTGTGCAACCGACCCGCACGAGTGTCCGATACTAGAACTGTTTACTTCCTTATTCAGTTTTTTTTTGTCGCGTCGACGCGTTTTTAAACACTATTTAGTTCTATAACTGTGTGTGTTAGCGTCTTTGTTTTTCATTTTCTATTCGAGGTCACAGATTCTCAAACGAGTTCATCCCATTCTCTCGCCTGTATTTCTGTCCTCAAATTTCTGTCCTTTAGCGATTCTTGCTGCCTCAATCCAAATTGATGACGGTAATGAAACCCCGCATTGTTTATTCTAATTTTGCAGACCAAGGTATAAGACTTGCAACAACGAGTGCTAATTCAGAATTACAAGGAACTTTTGGAGTGCTTTTGTGGCCGAATATTTTGCCCTTTGAAATAACAGTCTGGAAACAGCGTGGTTCGAGACTCATAAGGACGGAATAACGGGACAGTGCAGTTCTACGAAGAATCCCCCATAACACAGCTGCTGTCCCGCCGACATGACGGACAACATACCTAAGGATCTCCGAGGCCTTCGCGCCTGTATGGTCTGCTCTCTTATTAAGGTGAGCTCTAGGTCTGTTGCATCTGATATTTCTATTATCTTTCCTTCAGAAGTAGCAAAATTTTCAACGTTGGCAACGTCCATGCCTCCCCGTGAAAAAGTCAGAAACAATTGTAAGTTTTTTAAAGTTTATTTTTGTGCATCTGTTTTATTATATTTTTTGGCCACAATCACGGTCCAGTACGTCGAAAATATTTGTTCTCCACCGTGTATTGTCAAATTTGATGCAACGCTAAGGTGTCCTGATGCCAACCCAGTTAAATTACGATATACGAGACTGTGTTGTACGACAGAATGCAAATTTTTTAATCATATCATTTAAGAAGTTCTGGTAGTAATTGTGAAGATGTGTTGTGTATAGTTCTTTAAGAATAAATGGCGAATATCCTTTGAAATCATTATTAAATGACTGGTGACATGATATAGCTTACACTTCGTACTGGATTTTAAAAATACCCTTTGGAAAATAAACAGCTTATTTCTCCGCATGTACTGTTAGAATTCACAGCACGCCATTGTATTTTGAAGCAATCTTTCGAATAAAATCACTAATACATTCGTTTGTGTATTTTAAACAAATCATTACGCAGATTTTATCATGCAATGGATAAAATAAAATTGTTTCTGCAGACATTGGACATGTTCGAGGCCGATGGATGTGACAACTGCGATAACTTCCTCAACATGAAGAACAACCGAGACAACGTCTACGACTGCACCTCTAATAACTTTGACGGGTGAATACTAAGTTTTAGTGGGTGAAAGCTAAGTTTTGGTGGGTGAATGCTGAATTTTGGTGGGTGAATGCTGAGTTTTGTTGGGTGAATGCTGAGTTTTGTTGGGTGAATGCTAAGTTTTGACGGGTGAATGCTAAGTTTTGACGGGTGAATGCTAAGTTTTGACGGGTCAATGCCAAGTTTTGACGGGTCAATGCCAAGTTTTAATGGGTCAATGCCAAGTTTTAATGGGTCAATGCCAAGTTTTAATGGGTCAATGCCAAGTTTTAATGGGTCAATGCCAAGTTTTAATGGGTCAATGCCAAGTTTTAATGGGTCAATGCTAAGTTTTGACGAGTGAATGCTAAGTTTTGACGGGTGAATGCCAAGTTTTGACGGGTGAATGCCAAGTTTTGACGGGTGAATGNACTGTAACAATCCAGCACTCCCTGTAACAGGGCTACCGTACCTCTGTAACAATACAGCACTCCCTGTAACAGGGCTACCGTACCACTGTAACAGTCCAGCACTCCCTGTAACAGGGCTACCGTAACACTGTAACAATACAGCACTCCCTGTAACAGTGCTGTTATTATACCTACGAAAGATAAAGTCCCTGTAAGTCCACCAATGGAATAAAATTTTTACTGTTAGAATAGAATAGAATAAGGCAATAGGAACGAGCCGTTTGGCCCATTCTTGGTTCAAAGTTTGCTTCCTTATTTGATGGAAGTCTTGGAATGATCTCAAATCTTTCACATGTATGCCAAAAATTTATGATAAAACTTTCATACGGAAACGAACCACCATTTGGAAAAACTTAAAAAAAACTTCAGAAGACAAAATATATTAGAAGGAGGTAGTAGTAAGTCTAGCGGGTGGTGATGTCTCTGGATCTGTATTTAACGCCCCGTGACTTCATCTCCCTGACGATGGTGGGTGGCAGTCGTCCAGTCACTGAGATCGCGTAGATGCCCCGTACACATCGGTCTGCAATCAAAAACAATGCCGTCAACTACAAGAAAGAAAGAAACTTCATTTCCAATCGAGTATGCAGTACAGGTACATTGGATTTTTAATTTTATAATGATAACATTGTAATAGTAGTAACAAGAACCAGTGTCTTGAAAAATGGATTATTGGACAGGACAATCTCGGGAGTAAGGTTCACAGAAATGAGAACTTTAAAAAGCCGGTAAGATATACAAAAAGGAAAGAAGAAATACAGAAACACAAAGAATGAAAATTAAACGACATAATTAGTGATTGATCATTAGCTGGCTCTTATGCAACCGATTTCAGGGTTATTTGAAAAAATAGTAATGATGAACCTTGAGAAAAGCGATCAAATTCAATATTCGTAGCACGCAAATTCAGGTATGCTGCCGCATCACTCAGATATGCATTCACTAGTCACTGGCACGAGCAATGCTGCGTTGAGAGAGTGGTATCTCAGTCCTGACAATCTGTCACATTTGTATTTGTGCTCTAAGATTTCCTGAAACTAGAATCCATCAATAGAAAATATTTCCCTTGATACTAAAAGGAAATGACCAGACAATGCAAAGGACGCGAACAATAGACATATACAAGATATAAATCATAAACAGAAAAAACGAAAATGGACTACGTGGAAGTTAGCCTGTAGTTTGTGAAAGCTATGAGTTTAGAGCAGTGTTTCTCAAAGTTTTTTCAATCACCGCCTCCTTAGGACACTATTTGATTTTCCACCGCCCCCTAATGATTATATTACTGTATATTATACAGTAATATACGCCCCCCATTCAAGGCGTACCCTCCTACCGTCCCCTTGCATTTCCTCAACGCCCCCAGGGGGGCGGTACGGACCACTTTGAGAAACACTGGTTTAGAGTAACCAAAATTCTGAAAGAGGATGCACCGTGAAAAATATGTTTATTTATCATTCGTTTTTATCACACTGACTTTTCTTTCTACCTATTTGCTCTCTTATTAGTACTGCATTCATCGAAACTTCAACTAGTGTCTAATTACTTGCTATTAAATTATACAGCTACGCTGCAGGTACTCACTTATTCGCTGCCACTTGGCTACCCAACTGTCATCAGGCGTCATCAAAGCGATGAGTCTGAAAATGAAAAATTAATTTAATGTTTCGTACTGAAAAAATAAAACACAGCAGAGTGCTTAGATCTACGAGGAGTTTCTCACATCCGGTCATGAAGCGAGAAAACAACAGATGAAGCAAATTAATTTGCTATTACAAATCAAAAGCCTAGTGCAACATGGGCAAAGATAGGAAAACAAGTCGACACGACTAAACACACAGAAAATTCTTACACCCAGTGCTGCTGATCCGTGGAGAGTAGGTTACAGCTTTTACCCCTGATTTATTCTAGTAGTAGTAATATAAACTTGCTAGCGCTCCAGTGGTCCACACTATCGCGCAGTAGGTCTCAGAATTGGATCAGTCCATCATTATATCACTACGACCATTACGTAGTAGATAATCATTATTGTATTTCTATTTTAACTGCTGAAGGCACACATAGAAGCGACGTCAATATAGACACGCATTATTAAGTCATTCCTTGATTTATTTTCGAGCCTCTCATCATTTAACCCTTTAGCGCCGATTGTTGAAATTTGATGTGATACATTATGCAAGTCGGCGCAAAAGGGTTAAGAATGGGAATAGGTCTCAGAGTTCTCACTAGAAAACGAGTGTCACGTCATATGTGTATGCATAGAGCAGTCGGACCTTTGGGGTTCCAGCTGCCCATTTACCAATTTTTACACTCAGCATCTTTTGGCAATTACACAAACTAAAACATATTTGAAAAATGAAAGAGGTCAAAAGCGCACAATGAATAGTGTATTTATAAACATAAACCGACCAAAGTATTCTATTATTCAAGTTTCTAGTTTTCTTATAATGCGAATTTATAAGAACAATTATGTTAGGTTGTTCGGAAAATAATGACCGATTTTAGAACAAATTTAGCCTAGAACCAAAATTAACACAGTACGAGTACGTTTTAAGAATTCGAAGTATGATTTTTGAACGGCCATGCATCTCCGCCGTCGATTATGCCTCGTTAATTAAAATTTCCGGCTTTAATGCTAAGAAATCCTTGAACGCAGCTTCCACACCTTGGATATAAATGACTTATTGCTTTAAAAAGTGACTAGATGCTTGAAAAAATGGTGCTCCACGGGTGAAACATCCGGAGAATAAGAAGGTTGTGGCCGCGCAGAAAGATAAAGTCCCGTGGAATAAGAAACGAATGACTTATTATCGTGTATGTGCTGCTGCACATTGGCAGCTAAAAACATGCAGGATAACTCAATAAAGAATGTAATAAAATTGATTCGTATGTTTTGAAGTCATTTGGAACGACAGTCGCTAATGCAGCAACTTCATAGATAGTATTTCCGTCGTATTAAGACAAAGAAGCACTACGTTACTGCTTTGATTTAGTAAATTACGGTATTTGTTGCGATAGCATGTATAGACACAAACGAATGTATTAATTATTACATGCAATAGCATGGTTGTGTGCATGTGTGACCACGCAGTGCCGTGGACCAGAATTGAGCGACGCCGATTTTCCAGTGTACGTCTCAAGTTTTCGTCAGTGAAGAGTCAGTTCTTGGTATTGATTGCAGTAAACCTCTGCTGTGATGCTCTAATTGGCTTCTAGAAAGCTGTAATGGACAAAACCAATTGTGGGCTACCAAACAGTCACCATAATCTTCAGCCGGTGCAACTTTTGTTGTGGGGAAACATTTGGGCGGTTTATCACAATCAAGCCCCTGACCTGATCATATACGATTTTTATAAAGGATCCACTTTTCTTCACAAGTGACCAGCAGGTCAAAAAATACTCGTATATTAGTGTTGCGCAAAAAACACCATTTTGATTTTCTCTGTGTCAAGAGTATTCCTGAAACGACCCAATAATAACAAAAATATTTATGGTTCTTATACGGGGTACCGAGATACACTAAATCAGCAAGCGTTGTCAAAACCAACATCAATATCTTGAAAAGGGAAATAAAATGATGAAGAGGAATCAACATGGAAGTGAAGAGGCTATGTACGAGCAGTAATTTAACGTCGATCAATGATTCAAATGAACAAAAAGGCAAATATTGTTGAAATACATGAAATCCAGTCACAGGTGCAAAAAAATTATTGTCCACTGCCTGTGGGATAAATAAAGCTTATCGAAACTTCACATTTACCTATAAAAATTATTCACCCATAAAAAGTTTGTATTCACCCACCAAA
>VCRD01001191.1:103811-133669 GCA_006783055.1 Trinorchestia longiramus | reverse complement strand
TCATTACTGCTTTGATTTAGTAAATTACGGTATTTGTTGCGATGTTCGTTTTGGGTTCCTACGGAAGTATTCACTTGTAAAAGGTTTTATTTGGGTGATGTTTATAAAGTGCTATTGAAGAGTTGGCAAATGCACATTATTTTGTTCTTGATCGTCATTGTATTAAGCAACAATTGCATGTCGATACGAGGGCATTTTCATCAGTTTCGGCTTGGTGCACATGAGCAGTACTTCGAAAATACTCATTTACTTTTACTATAATTTTGGAATGACTAACACTTAGATGCAGAGAAGCAGTCTTAAGTAAGCATTGTTTCAAAGTGTCTCTAGGCAGTCTGCACAAAGTTGAAGACAACGCGTACCAGTTAACCCTTTCGGTACCGTGATGCCAATATCAGAACCTTTCCAACAAATTTAAAATCAAATTTTAAAAAAAGATGCTTTGTGATGTCTTACGGTCACTGTATTGTCCTGATCAAACTGTAGCTTGCACTGCCCTACCAGCGTTTGCACAGACACAAGTGTTGCTCTGCATCTTAAAATGTGCAAAATTGAAGCGGTACTTATATGTACTGTCAGTATCGAAAGGGTTAATGTATGCATTCATTTTCATTGGCAAATAATTTTTTTATTGAATTGCAATCATTTATAATTCTGTCGCTGATGCGGCACGTAAATAAGTAAACATGTTTTGTTTAGTTCGCACTGTGGTTCTATTTCTTAATGAAGTGGATAAGACTTCAAAAAACTGATTCATGTGTACTAGCAATTTTTTCCAGTGGTACCACCTTGAAAATATCATAAAAGCATGCAAAGTTTCAAGACACGTTTTCATAACAAAAAGCACGAACAATGATTGAGTTTTTGTATTTTTTGTATTAGGAAAGTCGCCGGGTTATCAGAAAAGCAGGAGGCGAAGATGTATTGTTAATTAGGCGACCACTGGATGTCCTCCACAGAGCCAGTGTGTGCCTTGTAAGGTGACACATCAACCACCCAGCCAGAACCAGAACCACGTGGCCGCCACACTCTGATGGCACTTGCATTGTCGCCTGATGCCAGCGTGCCTGTGGTGAACAGTGCAGAGTTCAGCAATACAGAAGTCAGCGTGACTATAGCAACTGTAGGACTTCTAGATACTTGGTTCTAAAATCTAGAACTAGGTATCTAGAAGTCCTACAGTTGCTATATTACTCAAATGGTTAGAGTCTACCCATTTGAGTAAAAAGACTATTTTCTCGCAAGTACGAAATATGGAATAATATTATTAAAATTAGTGAACTAAGAAGTTGGAGAATTTTAATCTATATCAATATGAATGTATTATTTTTCTTATTATATCACCAATGAATCACAATTATATTCCATTCTAAAAGTAATCAGCTGTATATGTTGGAAATATAAATTTCTGTGGTAAGAATCAATATAACCCTGAAAGATTCTAAACAAGCGTTTTTCTTCCAGTGTCTGTAAAATTCCCAATAAATTTAGCGATAATTGGGAAGCAGTCATTTCATGTTGCATAGCGGGAGAGCTCTGACTTCACGTGTTAAGCGACAATTAAGCAACGCTTATGTTGACTTCCGCCCCTTGGGTTTTTTCATAGTTCTTACTGACACTATTGCTGGAGACCTGCGTTTGACAGTTTCTGTACGACTTTGATTGCTGTCACTGAACGTAAAGTTGGGCTTTAGTAAATCGATGTTACTTGTGGTTCTGCGTTAGTAGATGAATTCAGAGTATTATGTTACGAAGAGCATATGTGAAAAAGTACATGAAACTCATTTGTGGAATACTAAACTAAATCATACTGCAGAACCAACCACTCGGGATTGTATGAAGTAACTGTTTACTTGGAATGATTTCTTTGCAAGGCTGTGAGGTGTACTTGCATAGTCATTATTAGCATATTAAAGAAGAACTATAGGTCGTAACAAAGGCCTCAACTATTGTTGGCCCTGAAAGTTAAGTAAAAGTTATATTCAGCATAATCTCTTAGGACTACACATTATATCTAATAGATGGTGCACCTTAAGACATACTTTCAGAATTGGTTTTAGGAATGAATGAAACAGTTTTCCTGTGTGTTATGATTTTAATTAAAGTTACTGCAACATATTGAAATTTATTTCTTATTTTAATTACTCATTTTTATGGGGTGGGATTAAATTAAACTTATCTTTGTTTTGCCTCAGTTGTTGGGTAAAGAATTTATTTAGGCAGTTTCATGTAGAATTTTTACATTTTTTGCACAAAATACCAAATATGAGTAAAATTCTGAGACTTTGAGTTAGTGTTGAGAATTGCTCCAAGATCCATTGTTCACTGTTGATCTGGTCAAGGCAGCTAGTTAGTTATCCAGTTATCTAAGCATGGTGTATCTAAGAAGCCTAGTTTTACTATGAAGTAGTCGTGTTTCATTTTAACAACTGATATATTGTATACAATGTACATCTTTAGTAGATTTTGTTAAGTTTCACTGGAGCTTCTTTATTGCAAGAACTGGTGTTAGGAATGTAGCTACCCTGTGCAATTTATAAATGATAAATTTATAATTGGCAGTGCTGTAGTTGAGGAAGGCAGTATTGCCCTCAAACCAGAAAATTTATTTCTGGTATATGAGAAGTTAGTGAAAATTACTCGCAATATGAAGTTGCAGCTGCTTAAAAAATTCAACCTGATGGACTGTATGAGTGTATTTCTAAATTGTTTCAATGCTTAATAAAAGAAATTCACATCACAATAATGCTTTCATTCTGCTACCCTTCATTGCAGGGATTTGGTTTTGAGAAAAGTGACTTGATTCCCAATTGATAGGTTGAATAAAAATAAAATAATTTATGAGGAACTTGTATTATTGAAGATGACGTCATCATTTGAGAAGGAGAAAAATCGACTAATTCAAGAGAAGTGTCAAACTGTCCTCACGGAGCTGCTCAAGGATGAAGACAACAAATATTGTGTAGACTGTGATGCAAAGAGTGAGTAACTTTACTGATTCTAGTTCAGTTTGTGATTTTAAGGGATATATGAAATCAATTGTACCAGTCATTTATTAATTTGTAATTAATTCCCTAAATGGATATTTTCTGTTTAAAAAACATCAAATAACCTTAGTTTAAAGTAAGACAAGTCTACTTATTTATGATAGTAAATTAAAAAGCAATTTTGTATACAGTAATAGTGTGAACTATGGATATTCAATTCATTTAAATTTTCCTTATAGAGACTACCTCCAAATATTTTGATGTCAATGTATAAATTTGATGTCTTTGAATAAATTTTTTGTTAAGTAAGTTATTCCTAAATTAATGTTTCTTACAATGGAAGCTCACCACTAGTGTGTGCAGTCTTAGTGTGAAAGGAATACGTCCTGCAAGTATATTTGATCTTGCATATTCTGCGAGAATTATCAATTCAATTCATTGGAATTTTTATACTCTGTCATTTTGTTTTGGTTTTTTTGAAATGTTAACACTCAGTTTATAAATTTTGAAAATTTGTGTACGTATTCTTTTGTCTCCTATTTTGATTAGATTAGCCCAATCATAGAGCATTAAAGACCTTGCTGTAGAGAGCCTACCTTAATATTAAGCATGAACTATTCTTCAACATTTTACTGATCATTTACACAGGTCCTCGTTGGTCTTCTTGGAACCTTGGAATCTTTGTTTGCATTCGCTGTGCTGGCATTCATCGCAATCTTGGTGTGCACATTTCTCGAGTGAAAAGTGTTAACCTAGACTCATGGACGCCTCAGCAGGTTGTGGTGAGTTTTATATGGATTCTTAGTTGGTATTTAACAGGTGTTGTACTGTGTCAAATGATGCATTTTGAATGGCAATATCTAAAATGGTATCCTTTGTATTAAAAACACTCAAATGTTTGAAAGTTCATGTACATAAATAGTGAAAAGTTACTAGACATTACCTTTATTTTTGCACTACGTAGATTGTATGATATTTTTTGTGCCTGATCTTGCCCTATTTACCCTAAACATGCACATAGTGTTGTGCATGCTCTGTGCTATGGTATTTTAATTATGAATATTGTTAGGACATTTATAGAATCAAGTATTATAGTTGTCAAAAAAGTGACATGATATGTCACTATTTTTTCTCCTGATTATTTTACAAGTAATTTAGAAAAACTTTAAATTGTTTTTTCACATCATGAAAGGAAGAAGTTTGAAATAAAGATATGGCATATGAATAAAAATGTAAGCTTACTCTGTGAACAGGTTTGAATGTATTCTTCAGAAACATTATTAAGTTAAAAGACCTTTATTCCTATTTGACAAAAAGCAAAATTTGTTAAATATTTCATACTGGTTTCTCTAATTTTTATGAATATGGTATCAAGCTGAACCATAAAATTCTTTATTGGGTGTTTTAGGTTTGCATGAAGATACATTACAAACCTCTTATCAGATACATGTTTTACCAAGTTATATATTAGTTCCATGCTGAGTATTGTTATATTAAATTGGTTTTTCTAGTGGCTGCCATGGATAAAATACAAATAAATTGCTTGATATATATAGTCCCTAACTAGTTTTTTATTGTGTGTGATACAGTATCACTTTCATCACTTCCTTTTTGTAGAAATCAAAGTTTTAAACCTTCACTAATGAATAAAAACTACTTTTATGTAGAAAATTGGAAATCCCTCAGCCACCCGTCTAATATTTTGGTTATTTTATGTGCTTATTACCATGTCCTTTTTTTGACATGTCAGTGTAGGTCAAAGTGTTGGTTATAATCCCATATAATTAATTATGGGCCTGGCTTGCTACATCCAATTTAGGTGCATTATATGGTATGTCTTCTCAATCACATTTAAGTGCAAGAGAGAAATATGTAATTGTTTACTTTGTGTGTATTACTCCAATGTCTTATTTTACTAGACATTCCCACTGATTTTGTCCATTTTTTCTCTTATTCTTAATTTTTAGATCACTATTTCATGTTGTTTATGCCTGTTTGAGTTGTATTGTAATTTTAGGGTTTATAAGTCAGTGCTGTGTCTTTCATTTCTAATGAAATACACAATGAGAATGGGAATCAAAATTACTCACCAAATGTTTTTTATTAAAGTACTGGTCCATGAGTGTTATTTTTTATTCATTTAAAGTACAACTAATTATGAATGTGTTTTTGCCCATAGTTTTTATTCATTTAAAGTACAACTAATTATGAATGTGTTTTTGCTCTATAATTGTACCTTTTTATTGTGGATATAGCATTTAATTTTATACAGTACAGATAGCTTCCCATATTTCAGTGTTAGAAGAATGATGTTTTAGTGTAAGCAGTGCATTCAGCAGATGGACAACTACTTTAAATCGTTTCATTTTCATGTCGCTATATTATTCAAATTAACACTGTATTTAGGCCTGCTAAACTTCAGAGAAATAATGCTCTGTGTGTGGTGGTGTGCAGTGCATTCTACAGTTAGGCAACTAATTCAAACCATTTCATTTTCATGTGGCTTCATTATTTAAATTAACATTGTATTTAGGCCTTCCTAACTTCAGAGAAATGTACTGTAATTGCCTCCCAATTGCCACTGTAATTGCCTGCCAAACTTCAGATAAAAGATGTACTGTAATTGCCTCCCAATTGCCACTGTCATGGGAGCGCCTGCCAAACTTCAGAGAAATGATGCTCTGTGTGTGGTGTGCAGTGCATTCAGCAGTTTGGCAACTACTTCATACCGTTTCATTTTCATGTGGCTTCATTATTAAAATTAACATTGTATTTAGGCCTTTCTAACTTCAGAGAAATGATGTACTCTGTGTGTGGTGTGCAGTGCATTCAGCAGATGGGCAACAGCCGCGCGCGCGCCGTGTACGAGGCAAACCTGCCTGACAGCTTCAGACGACCGCAGCTGGACAGCGTGCTCGAGCAGTTCATACGAGCCAAGTACGAAGCTAAAAAGTACATCGCCAGAGAGTGGGTTCAGCCTCCCATGCCCACGCCCAACTGGGAACAGCTCATAGAGAAGCAACTTAGGAACAAGAGAAAAGACAAAAAGGTTGGATGTTATTAATGGTATGTGGCTTTGTGAGATTGAAATGAGATCTGTTTTTGTTTTGTTGTTATAGGAGAAAGGACAAATGTTATATTTCATTGTCTTTTCTGCTGTCAGTTACACTTTTCTTAATATTATGTTTTTTTTTTTGTTTTCATTATCAATATTTGTTCAGTCAAATAGTGCACCACAAATATTTTTGTTGTTTACTGTTTAAGTATTCATTTGACATTAAACGTAATCTCTATTTCTGATAACGATGCAAAACTTCGTACCATCAAGCGACATTTCTATTGAAAAATTACGGAAGGATTTGTCATCTTGTTTTGTTATCCCATGCACTTTTTTAGACCTTGCATCAGGTTAAGGAGTCACGTAGATTCGTGAGTTAACTTTTATTCGCATCATATCCAAATAAACGAAAGCTTTATTACTACTGCTAATATTGGTCGGACATGTGCAGAGCAGCATAGGCTCCGTAGAGCTGCCAGCCTCGGTGACCAGTGCTGCCACCAGCAAGACAAACGGCACATCACCTAAACCTCTACCAAAAGCCCCTGGCTCCTCTTCCAGGACACCTTCCAACACCCCTCCTGCCGTTCCTAAGATCCCCACGTCTTCTACACAGGATTTGCTTGGCTTGGGTAAGTGTAGGAAGTCAACTATACCCTCTTGAACGAACTTTTGTCAAGAATAAAAGTTTGTTTTAGGATTAAACAATGGGTAAAAGACGGAACTGTTTTTAAACCTGATCGGATTCAGGCTAATAGATCAAGCGTGTCTATCATTGACTCTAAATTGTAATCCACTGCATTATAGAATTAGAGCTATACATCATCTCGTTTTCTTGATGATCTTACTTGATGATAGCCCCAACCTGCCTGTGTGAATTGATTTCAAGTTCACTCGAACAACGCTATTCCAACTATCAGTTTTGTGGCCAATCATTGTTTCATGTTTGATGAAACTACGCATCAGTATCAAGGTCATGTAACCATTAAAAATTCACCTTACAATTTTAGATTTTGTGTAAAGGGAACGTGAAAGTTGCGTATCTCTCAAGCTGATGCCAACTTCGTTGTAAACGAGATGCTAAGCTAAGAAAATATTTTAGCATGTTAGTTTACTAAAAACTGTTGTTTTTGAATGCACGCTGATGCGAGTATCAGTTGTTTTCGGGCGCCAATATATTATTGAGTACTGTAAATAATTGACCCTACTTACTGACCATCCTGAATTACATTAATGATAATAATAATTCACTTTAGAGTCTAACATTCCTAATGTTTCGTTCAAAATTTAGCTGAAATTACATAACAAAGTAGTAAAGAGGAGTTATAATTTACGCAGTATTTTGTTTTGTCTATAAATAACTAGGTAGTTATGTGATTAAGACTATTGGCGAATTTCTCTGATAGTTTATGTTGACATGAATATTTACCAGCATGCTATACAAGTTCTTACCTGTCTAGTAAGATGTTGCAACTCGTAGCAGGCTTTTTTTTCTGGTCAAACTCAACATTATAGTGTACTTGTGTGAAAGACCGTACTCATCAAAACTTGGAGCACCAGTTAAAAGTTCATGAAGTTACACTTTCAAATTAAAAACGAGGGTTGAACAATCATCATAATGTGGTGATTTTTTGCCAACAATATGAGCCTTTGTTGTTGCAATTTTCTATGTTGAAGCGACTGTTTCTGGAGTGAAGATTAAGTCCAAGTGAAAGCGTAAATTCACGAATACAAGTAAAATTTGGTGGTTTCAGAGTACTTGAACTTCCAGTTTTGTAGGTTTATAATGATATCGTGTGCAGTTAAAATAAGCATCAAATCTGTGTGTACAGTTGCGTGAAATTTTGCTGCTGCATAATATTTTTTACGAATAATTGACTGAAATGTTTATCTATAGTCAGTGTTGTTAATGCGTTTGAATTAGCTATACATACTGCTAGTATTAAAAACGATCTCTACGAATTACAACGGAAATATGCTGTTGTATAATTTTCAAGACTTATTTTCATATATTAGTCTAAGCTTCGTTTATATTCGGGCGTTTCTGTGCCCATTTCTCTTGAAAAAAGTTTTCTACCTCTTATTCTGTGAAAATTTTGAATTGTAATTCACTTGTCCGTGTTTTGTTTACATCGAGCGTATATTTATAATTTTCTTCCAAGTCAAATATATACATACGTCCAGTACGAAAGTTTCGGAGTTTTTTTAATTTTCTCAGTAATAAGTGCGAGTGTTTGTGATTCTTCTAATGAATTTCAAATTAGTTTGCCATGATTGTTATGAAGTTATAAATGCACTCAAGTATTCATTTTCTATTGAACTTTTACCCAGAAGAGATGTTGTCCAATTCATGCCAGATGCACCTGTGGGCAACACGAGCACCACGAACAGCAGCAGTAAAGCGGATGCTAGTGATCCGTTTGGCGAGTTCCTCTCAGCTCCAGCCACTTCTGCTGCCACCAACGTCTCGGCTGCCGGGCCAGAGACGCCTCAGGCTCCCACTGCGACTTCAACTTCAGATTCTGTTAAAGAGGAAGAAGAGAATTTCTTTAACCAAAAGGCTCCTGACGGCGAGAAGTTGACAAAAGACTCCATCCTGGCTCTGTATTCTAAGAACGCAGCACAAGGCGGAGGTGCTGCTCCGCCTATAGGAGGTCCTCAAATGATGCAGATGAGCACCTTAATGAATCCTCAGTTGAACCCTAATATGCAGCAGCGCATGCCGGGTGGTAAGTCTTCTGACAGCGTGGTAGTTGCTAGCTTCGTTGCCTTGTGTTTTTCTGTTTTTTTGTGGTCGAAAATTAGTCTTTAAGTGGCATAGTGAGTAGTGAGTTTGTCGGCTGAAGGATATGGCCCTAAAATTCAGGTAGTAGCAGCTAGTACTTTTGATGGGGTGATATAGCAGGAAGACCTATGGGAATGAAAAATTAATGAAGAAGCTTATCATATGGGCAATACTCTGCTCTTTCTAAATATGGTCATGTTTGTGATGTGCAGGGCAATGTTCAGGTATGTTTCAGTTCATGCGTAGTGAGTATCTAATTATGCTGTGTTTATGTAGTAATATTCCCTCTGGTCGGAGACAGATAGGAAAACATTCTGACTTTTGATGCTTTTAAGAGAATTCATTTTCAGTGTGAGTAGAATTAGTCTCGAGTGTGCTTAAACTAATGCCTACACTGCTGTCATTCAGATACAGTTAAATAATAGATAACATGCTTGTTTCTCTCAAAGCTTGTTACCACCAATTTAGTCACAACATGAAAATGGAAAACAAAGTAGAAAACGCTCTAAAAGGTAATCAAAGATGTAAAAAAAATGAATTAACAAAGAACTCACAGCCGTCGTGCAAGCTGCACTAGAATGATCCAATGATCTTCTTCAAAGATTGAGTAAATTTTAATGAGAGTGTACATTTTTGTAAAATAAATTTGTAATCTTTATTTCTTGTACTTTTTTGAAGGGCGATGTGAATCGTTAAAAGAATAATGGATGATGAAAATTTAAAGACTATTTTTGTTTCTACACATCAGTTGTTCCGGACCATTGTCAAAAGTTGTATGCACCAACTGTTTCCGACCAGAGATGGGAGGAGAGTAATTTTATAGAAACAAGAAGGCGTGGATAGTGTCGTATAAAAATAGTAGGGTGTTTACGAGGTGTGTAGATGAATAATTAGTAGTCAGACAGCTCAGTAAAAAGTGTTGTAGACCATCGTGACCGTGAGTAGTAGTACCATGTGGAAGTCAAGTCTACGAGTGGAGAAGTGTTTATTAATGAAACAATGTTGATTATGTTCTATGACGCGACCGTGGCAAACCAATGACAGATGTCAGGCGTTAATCTTAACTTCACCATCAAAGATTTTGAACTTAAATGAGATAAGATGTTAGGCGAGACCAGTGTGGACTGATACAATTCCTTTTTGTCTACTTCATGTGTATGTGATGTATTCCTTTTTACCAAGGTATTATGTTCTCGAGTCAATTGAGGGCTCAGCTTAGAGTTTGTTTCAGCAAAGATTCTGTATTTTTGTTGGGGAAAAATGTTAATATATTCTTTCCAATTATTTACTAAGGAGTTTAAAGTTCTGTAAAATTCAGTATGCACCTTTAGGGAGATCTTTAAAAATGAAGGTTGTTGGCGCCCATAGAAGATATCTTTCAATAATTTTTCTGGGCGTCTCTAAAAAAAAAATCGTCGTTCATTCTTTGATCCCGTTAACGTCGATTAGACTCGAGTCGTAAAGTTAATATCAGTGCATAGTCATGGGCTCGTCTGAGAGTGAACTTTATTCGTTTCATTTCCAGGACTGTATTACATGCAAGGGCAACAACAGCATCAAAATGGAGGTCCTGTTGCTCAGAACATGATGTTCCACCCTCAGCAGCAGGTGGGTAAACTGTCAGTGCCTGTACATGAGGACAGAAATACAGAAATAACTAGATTTTTGTTACTCTATCTTCGTCTTTGTCCCGTCACTGTTTCTGCTGAAAATTTTATAGCTTGTTTTCTGTCGACGCTTCGTCAGTATTCTTTAATAAATAAAATTCAGGTTTTTGATGGAGTCCTTGCTTTTTGTAGAGTAGTACGCACCGCGGTGTGTGTTCACGTTATTATATTTAAAATATGCTGTATTTTTGAAAGCGTATTTCAAGGTTTACGTGAATTGGTTAGATATTTTTTATGAAACCCGCTTTGAGTAACGATTTGAGTTGTAGTAATTGCGTGCATTAATTTTACGCTTCCAAGCACTTGAAAATAAGCACTTCTTTCTCCTCGTCGTTTTCAATTTGCGTGATAACTGATATAATGATTTTTGTAAATTCATTGACATTTTCATTGGTTTCATTATACATTTGCTTTTCCTTACTAATTTTATTTGCTGGCGTTGGGTGACGTTCCGTAGCTTCTTATGTTCTTCAACATCAGTTAAATTCCCACATTTATTAGTGTTGGATGATAAATTTTCAAATAGTAAAATACATAACAAAGTTGAGTATATTAATGAGGTTTTTTCAACCGTAGTTCATGGTTCAAGCGATTTTGGTGTTGCATCTATTTGATTTAGTCAATTAAAAATGTTGCCTCTGGGTTAAGGTCATCATTGCATGGAGTGCAGTTATAGCTCACACGTGTGTAATTATAGGTGTACATATATACATATTTATATACATATATATATATATATATATATATATATATATATATATATATATATATATATATATATATATATATATATATATATATATATATATATATATATATATATTTATATTAATATATATAAATAAATATAAGGATGTGTCCGATCTTTTAATAGTAGAGAGGGAAGAAAGTTAGAGTAACGCCTGCTTGGTTTGTTGGTACTGCAATTTGATTTATAAACCTAAAAATGTATTTATTTGTACAATTACTGGCATTCGTTCGTAACATCGTCAAATACTTTAAAGTTCGCCAGTATAATTAATCCCTTAACCAGCCATTATTTCTGTAAAAATTTAATTTTCAACGATTTTTTGTTGTATTTTTTCAATTACGGCGCATTGGTGTACAGACTTCATGGAATATCGTAGAAGTCTGAAGGTGATTTTTGTTGCTTCAATTTTGGGCGTGTGCACATGAATTTCTAAGTCCAGAGAAGGAACATTTAGCGAAAATATGTACACACGTCACTGCCTGTTAGGGTACTAATTGACTTTTTATTCACCCCTTTAACGACCGAATTATTTTCAAATTAATCAAAATTTTGCGTAAATTACCACTCATTGTATGCTCATTTATACCACTCAATACTCATTTTTCTGTAATTTACCCGTAATTTTGAACTAAACATTTAGATTGAGACTAAAAGGAATGATCATCTCTGGGCACATATTTTCCCATCTGGCATTACAGTCAACCTTCGATAAGACGGACCTCGGTAATCCGGATATCGGATAAGACGGACGTCGTCCGGATATCCTTAGAAGGGCAGGCGAAGGAGAAGTGTCTGAAGATGATGTTAGGACGTGGTTAGATGACATGAAAGGTGACCCTGGCTTCCAGGTGGCTTCTTAGTAGTCCGTCTTATCGAGGGTTGACTGTAATAGGTTAACTTGCATGGAGTGCAGGTCATGTGTGGCGTGGGTGGCCAGATGCTGCCAGGTCAGATGATGGCACAGGGCGTCGTTCCTCAAGTACAGGCCACCGGCATCCAGATTTCTGCGGCCAATCCCTTCGCTCAGGTGATGGAAGTAGGCGCTTCATTGCCGCGTGTGGCAACTGTTACAGAATCAGGGAAACCATGTATTGAAATTATTTACTTGCCTTACTTACTTACTTAGCCCCTTCGCTCAGGTGATGGAAGTAGGCGCTTCATTGCCGCTTATGGCAGCTCTTACAGAATCAGGGAAACCTTGTATTGAAATTATTTACTTGCTTTACTTACTTACTTAGCCCCTTCGCTCAGGTGATGGAAGTAGGCGCTTCATTGCCGCGTGCGGCAGCTGTTACAGAATCAGGGAAACCTTGTATTGAACTTATTCTTACTGAGAGACTTGAATATGAGGTAATTAAGACTTGTTCTCTTGATAAATAAGGCAAAAATGGGATTTTGGTGCTTCAATTCTACAGAAATTGGAAAGGAACTCATGATGAAGAGTGGAATTGTCAAGAGAATTGTGAAGAGGTGTATGAAGGTATCTGATGGGAGGTAGTAGCCGAGTGAAGTGAGATTCTTTTGGAAATTAGTCTTTTTTTGTTACACATTAAAACACTTATGAAAAGTGATCTTGTTAAAGGCAATTCTGAATATATACGAGTACATGAAATTTTAAGTATTCCTACTGCGGAATTATCGCTTGGAGGGTTTTGTAATAAGGAGCTATTGAGACACCTATTGGAGTCATGCAATAGGTGAGGTTCATAAACACTGAGGATGTCATCTCTCATCATTTAAACGAGAGTAAACATTGTAACTCCTATTAAGCTTGGGATCACTGAATAATTAATTTTTTAGGGGAAATTAGTCATTTTTCATAGACGGTTTAATAAACGCTTTTCCGTTAAATTTGATTCAAAAATTACTGTTATCCAATCAGAAATAATTTTGTTTACTGCTGGTCACCTTCAAACAACTTCATTCAGCAAATCTGGTTCTTGTCACATTTTTCCCTATTCATAAAATTGAATTCATTTTGAAGGCTGAAAATGGATTGCATGGATGTGATATGACAGTACAGCTAGAAAACTGTCACTCAATACTTACAGATACACATTACTCTGTAAATTATCTGAGGTGGTTAAACTGTTAAAATAAGAAATTCATCTCTGGTGATTAATATTTCTTGGTTGTCTAAAGCATGCTTCCCACATGTAGTTCAAGCTCGTATGATAACTTATTTTATAACGTCGCTGTGCACTGATTTTGAAAGTAAACTGATACTTGTGGTGTTGATTTGTCCAGATGCAGTGTCAAGTGGGTCAGCTGCCTCCTCAACTCGCGCAGCTTCAGACACAGATGGGGGGCTTGCAGTTAGGTGGAGCAATGACCATGATGAGCATGCAGCAACAACAGCAGCAGCTGCAACAACAACAGCAACAGTTGCCAGGAGCTGCAGCATTCTCTGCATTGCAACAGCAACAGTCACAGAGTGGCGCCATGCTCTCTAACAACCTCTGGCAGTAATGCTGGCCTTCCTTTAGAATTTCATCCCTAGCAAATCCCTCGCTGTAAACCTTGTGCCCATTTCTGACGACTTCCATGCTCTTAAAACAGCCTCGTTTTGATGTTCTGCCGTGTAAGTTTCCATCCATCGCTGTTAGGATGCTAGTTATGAGAAAATGCTGTTGTTGCTCTCTGTTGCCCAAGCTATATTTCCATACAAAGTATGTAATATCTCGTGGTGCTCAGCTTCAAGCTGTGTTGTCCAATCATCAGGGCAAATGTTTCACACCAATTTGTCTTTTTTTAATTCGGTAAATGCGATTCTTTGATTTAACGTACAACATTTGAATTAAAGTGAGTGAAGTACAGAACTTGACATGTGGGTTAAAATATTTTGATAGGCGTCCAATAAGTTTCTCACAATTTATGATGAAATTCATGTCTACTTCGATATTTTTACTTTGAAGATTTGATGTTAAATCCAACCACTGACCGTGGGTAGCATAGCTGTGATGGTTGTGATGCTCTTTATGGTTGCAAATTGGATACGAGGTATGTAACTTCAATTTTATCGACTGGGGTACGATATGAAGGAGAGGTGGAAAGCTTTCGGTGCTAGTAGTAGTCTCCTGTTATATAATTTTTTCGCGTCTTCTTTAGACCAATACTTCGCATAATTTATAAGGCGGTGTCTCAGTCACACGTATTTGTCCGTCCCATAGCTTCAGATAATTGATTGTTCAATATTCAAACTTTTCTGGGGCTTCATAGTCGATTATAGACGCTTAGTTTGGCAAACATTATCGTGATACCGGCAACTTCGGCATAACAGTGTTGAAGAAGTTTTCTTGAATTATTACTGTGTGCTAGTTTTTGAAGAGGAATAGCCAATTGAAACCTCCTCCAAAGGCTCCTGCCAGCCAACTAGAAACAAGCTTGCTTTGAATATTTATTATGATATGTACTTCCCAGGAGTTCTTTTGGAGATAACGGATTTGGGCACAGGATTTTCTTGCGAGACCTTCAAATAGTATCCTTAATTTTTGATGTAGCTGACTACATAAGTTAGTCGATGTGAGGCGCTTAGTTGCCAGTTTCATTGTGGAAACTCCCTTAGCAGTGTGCGTCTTTGTGTGAAACTGACTGTTTGTGTTTTGAATATTGGTGCGTGTTACGCTCTTCATGTTTCACGGTAATATTAAGAGCGAGTCGTCCTCATCTTCTATGCCAAGTGTGGATAAAAGGGTGATCTAGTAAGATTTTGTAGTTCTAGTTCTTATCAATGAGTGAAAAAGAATTAATTTGTGAAAACGCACTCCAACTGAGTACATTTAGCCAGTGTTCGTTAGGGGCGCTACCTGAGCTTAAGTTTCTTACAGAAGTTTTGATATGATTTATTTTGCTAAGTAGCGTTGTTTGACATGTAAAGCTCTCTTTCTTACTTTGATGTGATGTACACCAAGGGGAAGACTAGAGCATCATGTTGAGAGTAACATAAACTGTTTAGTTTTGAGAAATTATTGTATTGGCTTTTTTCATTGCTTTTGTAGAGTTAAGATAGAGGTTTATTTTTTCTATTTCGCAATGTAGTGGTAAAACATTGCGAGTGCAATTTTCAGAATGTGTGTTGACTCCGTATAATTTCAAAGCCGTATTCCTGTTCCTCACTTCGTTGGCGGTCGCTTCCTATTTTTCAAGCTTCAAAGTTCATAATTTCTGCTTCAAATCAAAATATATTTCTAGTGACGGAGTTTTCTTAGTCTGGATTCGCCTCTGTCCTATGTTGTCACTCCAGTAACTCTTCGTCTACTAAGGGTAACTCTGGACAACTGTTACCGACAGTCGAGTTCACAGCAAGCAGAATTAACTCTCCATGCTGTGAACACAACAGTAGCGAGAGGTACCGTGTGTAGATAAATGGTGGAGCACAAGGGCATTTGAAATGTTTGCCTTTCAACACAGAGAAGTGCAGCTTCATATCATTTGAAGTGCAAAATTTTCAAACTAATATATAAATGAAGTCGAGAGCTTTAGAATCTTTTTCGCGCATATCTAGTGATTATGAATTCCACTACTTGTGATCCTAAAGTCTGGAGAGTAATTACTATTCTGTATTAAATTTGTACGACCTAATGAGAAGCGCCGATCTGCTCAAAGGGATATGGAGATACGAGTCACGTTGTCAATAGAGCTTGCTACATTTGACGCTTTGTTTCAACGCGACTTTCGATGTTACCCTGTCACCGTCAACTATTAGGCTGTTACAAAAATAATGGCCGCTCGAAGGCCAACGCATTCTTCTGAAATCGGCCATTATTTTTTGTAGCAACCTAATAGCTTGACTTCTTGCTATTATAAGGGGAGCGTGTGTTCATGTCTGTATAATTCTGCAAGTTGTGATGTGTATTTTCTTCCATTTCTGTGAAATATTTCTTTATATTAGAAAGTATATTTGTTCTTTAGTGAAATTTATTTAATCGTGCGGCTGAGAAGGATTTTGTTTCTAATGGGCTGTTCATTTCTTTCCTTGATTCTGATATGCATTACGTAGCTATTAAAAAAACTTATCGACGCTTTTCCAAGGCGAACCATGTTCGAGCTTATTAGCGAATAAAATTAAATCCTATTCGAAGTTAAAGTTTAGAAAATTTGAAATTGATAAACTTACTGCACATGTGGAGCCACTTCAATTTGACTGTAGTTGCATTGAACAATTCTACGCTCCCATCAATACCTCCTCTAATTACTTGCGAATGTCTCGTATTCTGACGAGTTGAGTGGCAAGTAGGGAATTGTTAAAATGTGAAAGTTGGAATTTTACCAGTACTAGTTTTGACGTCTATGGGAACAGATTCGAGTGAGTTACTCGACCGCCGTTTTCTCAAACCTTCTTACTCTCGTAGACGCGCTAATGGTAAAAAGGCGTAGAGATTTGATCAAGAATTGATAAGTCATAGTTCTCTATCCCTCGTGAGTCTATCTTATCATATAATGCATAATTCTGTACAGATTTCCCATGTGACCTATAACTCGGCATACTAAGATATAGACAACGACGTCTAATTCTTCTACCCACTCATTTTGTTATTCGTTTTCAACGCTTAAAATTGTGCGAGGCGTTCGCAGCTTCAAATTTCAATACTCGTCAGCTCCTGAGACGTAACAGCGAGTTCTGTGGACGACTCAAAAAATATATTCGTTTACTTTAGCGAATGAAGATTCTAATTCAGCGTTTTTCTAAGGAATTTTAAATTATAGGTTCCTAATCGGTACGAGTTTCTAAAACGAAAAAATATCATTATTTTTACATTCTTTCACCTCGTAAACTTGGCCAGTGCATTGTACTTCGTGGTGCGTATTTAAGGGCTACGTGCGCGCTCCTAGTTATTCAAATGTACATCTAAGATTTCATTCTTAAGGTGCCTACTTCCTGCACTTCATGCTCATATTTCATGTGACGACTCACCACATTTTTGAGAACTTGTTACTGGGCCAGAAGTAGCCAGGCTACTAAGTTCTGAGCACAGCCTTCAATAACTGCCTCGGCAGTTGTTTAAACAAACTGCCTTGGCGGTTTGTTTAAACAGAACGCATGTCGAATTAAACAATTCGAATAATTATTAACCCTTATCTAAGTTAGGCAGGCGTTCAGAGCTAAATATTATGCTAAAGTAATAAAAGACATTAAACATGTAACAAGAATTGTATCGCATTTTGTGTTAGTTTGCCGAAACTTATATTTATTGTGAATGAGAGTGATATATAAGATCCATAAATAATTTACTTTTTCTTGCTTTAAGATATATTTCATTCATTTATTTTAATGTTTTGTTGGTCCGTGTTCGTCTAATAAACGTGAATTTTAATCTGCGTGGCCCTATAAAAAGCTGGTCGATCGTTCTTTTTTAATCAGGTTTATTTCCTTGAACGTTTTACTATATCACAAAGTAAGTATAAAATTTCTAAGTACAGTATGTATGCCATAGTTCAACTTTTAAAGAAATACTGGTCCATAGCCACCCATGCCACAATTATTTTTCAGTGTATTATGGTAACTTGGTGGGTGCGTAGTAGGTAGGATTGTCGAACTCCTTTTGGTTGGAGGGTTTTGCTGCATACTCGCGGTATTTATTCTCTGGACACAGCATTCCACGGAGGTGTGTTCAGCTTTTCATGCTCGAATCAGCATCGCTTGTTGCAACAGAATATTGTGGGTTGTCCTGTGAGATAATGGCCTTCTTTATTAGGTGAACGCCGACCAGCTGCCCGAGTGGTTTCGATGCTACCTACATCTGCGTGGTAATTGTTTTATTGGGCAAAAACTATTTCTTTCAGTTACTCATTACCGCTGTACAGGAGTTATTTGCAGGAGCCTTTGGCAAATGTTTCAATCTGATCATCTCGTCTAGTGCTAGTGGAGGAACATGTTTGGATGACTGCAGAAGGGAAGCCGTATTTTTAAAATTTGTAATATTCTGAAACAATGTGATCGTTTTGCTCTGCTACTTCATTGTTACTTCTTGTACATGAAACTATTGCTGCTATTGTGTGAATTATCAAAATTTTGGTGAATACGCGCTGCGATTCCTTTAACTTTCGTACCCAGATACTGCATAGAAAGCTATGCAAGTTGAATCTCCACAATTGCTATGCTATTTGATGCAAATGAGTGTTGAGGTTTTTCATACTGATATTCATTGTTCAAAAACATGAGAAATATAAGCGATAAATTCTTCACTAGGACCATCCATGAAACCAATAAAACGTTTCTTTAAATATGTTTTTCAATTTTACTAATTATTCCGGCAATGGAACTTGATATTACTCTAATTTATAGACATTCAGTTAGAAGTTTTCATTTCTAAAGAGCAGAGAAAGCGATACGCATACGTTTTTTGCAAAATACTACGGAAGTAACTATAATTTTATGTATTAAAGTCTATGGTCATTCCAACTGATCAATGAGTATTCTACATTATTTTCTTGTCTGTGAGCTACAGAATTTTAAGAACTACCGTCGTTATGCGAGTGGGCCTGAATGCTCTTCAAGTCATCATTTGTAGCGAGATTACAACAAAATAAACGTAAAGCAGTCAGTGGTTCCCACCAGCATTTGACATCATTGGTTCCGTTATTCTTTCTACGTAAGTGTACTGCAGTCTCGTATTTTTTTGCGGTTGCATTGCTCGACCTGCGAAAAAAAACCTCAATATTAGAATCTGAAGATATGCCTAGGTATTCATTATTACTTATATTGTTATGAACACGCGAAGGATATTCACAGCCATTGTATTTTATGATCGTACGTCTGCTTCCAGTTTGATATATTGAACATAATCCCACGTAAAAAATACGTTCGCTTTGTTGGTCAATGGCATGTTTCGATTTCCTACTGTAACGATTCTTTTTTGACTGTACAGGATTGAGATACTGAAAGTTTCATGAAGACCATGTAGAAAATAAGGGCTTTTGTTTTTTCTACATGTGGCATTGCATGGCTTATTTTTTGTGGCCTTAGTACTCTATAGTATTTGTGCATAGCAATTATTTTCGACAAGAGTGCAATTTAAGACTAAACGACCGATTTCCGTTCTTACATTTACAAATCGAAAATTTATTGACCCTTTGGCAACAAGTTTTAATGGAGAAATGTAATACACATTTTAAGTTCAAGTTACGCTACCTCGTTTTGGCTTTTAGTTCGAAGAAAGTACGTTTAATACTTTTAGTACGGGACGAGTAGAAGATGTTTTTCACAAAAATTGTTCTTTTTCAATTCGTTGTAGGAGTGTATAACGATAGGAATTTTCCTTCATTGTTTCTTGATAGCTGAGCATTTCCCATACCCAAAGTGGGGACCCTAATCTCCTGATGGAGAAATGTTGACATCAACACCATTGGAAGAATTACGGATGCATGGAGGTAACCGCAAGCATTTGCCCCCGGAATCTGCAACGCTCTTTGTGTAGACCTTTCCTAGGTGCTGTTTTCTATATGGTGACCGGACCTTTCTTTTCTCTCTTTACTAAGAAGGTTGGAGTACTGAGCAACCAGTATACTGCATGAAATGTCTTCGATGTAGTGTCGCTAAACTTGATTCAATTTTTCCCTTCTGCGAGATGCTCACTGCTAGTTGCGAAGTGCTGCTGGAACGTCGAAGGTATCGATACCCTACCTAATGAAATATTTTCTTATATTAAAAATTTTGTTATATCTTTGTGAATATTGCGTAGCCAAACGGTGTCAAATCCATTTCTACTTTTACTAAGTAATCCAGACCGGAATTAGTTATTTATTTATGTCCTGTAAGATAATGTTTACATGCATTGCTCTTCTACCTTTGGTTGCCTTCAACTACGTTCAACTTTAACTTCGCCAAAGGTGTTGGTATCTCTGAGTACCTATGTAACCAATATGTCTGATTCTTTTATCATTTTGGTGTTGTTTGCGTATGCAGCACTTGTCAAATTAAACATCCCAGCGTACTTCTACGGACAATTTAAAAAAACTCACTTAACACGTTGCCTCCGATTGCCTGACGGGTGTAAATCTTCACTTTGTACGCATAGTCACCAGAAGGATCTGAAAAAATTACAGAACCTAACCTAAGTGGTCCACATACGTACCACTTCGGAGTCAACGTGTTAATATTGAACTTTATTACATTTCACGAATGTAATGTTATGAAGCACATTAAGACAACCTCTTGCTGTATGAGGTGTCTTGACCATCCTCTTGTGCTGTGCTGTGCTGTGCTGCGATGGATCTTGATGCTCTGTCCAATAACTTTTTCCTTCGTGTCTCTTCAATAAAATTGGGTATTCAACATTACCTTTATCGCCCTCTCTCGACTTCGTTATTTAGGCCTTGTGTATAAAAGGCAACTAATCACCAGGTAGGCAACTAATCACCTTGGTCGACTGGTATCACCAGCTTGGTCAACTGGTATCACCAGCTTGGTCGACTGGTATCACCAGCTTGGTCGACTGGTGAGCGAATCTGCTTGCGAGCGAAAAGACCCGGGTTCGAATCCCGCTGCCGACATGATTGACGCGGCTAGAAATACGGCATGGGACTTGGGTAAACAACCGAATAATTATCGAAGTAATTATCCGACCCAAGAATGGGCCAGAAGGTTCGTTCCTATAGCCTCATTCTATTCTATTCTATTCTAATGCGTGCGAAATAAACATTTACTTTCCGTAGACTTTTGTAATTTTAATTTATTTCAGCTGCCTTGTGGGATTTATGCCTTCAAACTTGATCCATTTGTCTATCATCAGCACTCTTCCCTACCGTTGCTTGCAAGACAATTAGTAGGTAAAGAAAGTTTCGGTCTGCAGACAAAGGGTTACATGGCTACAGACATGATGGGCCTAAATTTTAATTAAATCGTATGTAAAAGAAAGTACCACACAATGAAGAGATATTACGTAAAGATGCGGAAGCACGACAGATTTTGAATTATCTGAACACCCGTCTTAATGAAATACTGTATGAAGAAAGCTTAAGGGAAGGAAAAAGTTCGTTATTCGCGTGCCCTACAATATTAGAATAGAATAGAATGAGGCTATAGGAACGAACCTTCTGGCCCATTCTTGGCTCGGATAATTACTTCGATAATTATTCGGTTGTTTACCCAAGTCCCATGCCGTATTTCTAGCCGCGTCAACCATGTCGGCAGCGGGATTCGAACCCGGGTCTTCCCGCTCGCGAGCAGATTCGCTCACCAGTCGACCAAGCTGGTGATTAGTGGCAAGTTATAACGAGATATTTGAATAAATTCAGTAGAGGCAATAAATAAGATGCATGCCAATCTCTAATGACGTGTTGAAAACAATGTAGTGATGTTAGTTCGTGCAAGACCGTAGGAAGTGACTTCAAATACAGGAGGTGTTACAAAGTTCCTGATAAATCCTTCACTGCATGAACTATTCGAAAAAAGTCGGTGTCTCACAACAACTGTGTTCCACCCGCTGCTGTGTGTGTAACAGTGCTGTAATACGCGTTCCTGGTGTGACGCAAGCTCAATAATTATTTAATACGGATTTTATACGCAAAAAATAGGTATACGTCATTTCTGTCACGCCATGCAGTGAAGGGTTAAGAACGTAGTAAAAAGGTGCAACTGTTACTTTTTCAAGGGAAGTGACAATTATTCATTGCTTTCCTATAAACACGGGGAAATTGTTTCTATTGCTAAGGGATGCAACACAGAATACGTGGCACTCAAAAACAAATTCCGTGAAAAGCTTCGTACATACGTGAATTGGTTGACAATCTGCATTGCTCTCCAGACTTGACTCTCTCTCACTGTCTCCTCTTACCAATAGTAAATAATTATTTCTAGGCAAATAAATTTTACTCGAATTCTGAAGTAGAGCTAAAGCCAATTCTTGCAAGGCTCCCAATTAGTACGTACATTAATTAGTACCTCAAGAAAATACTGCGGCCATTCCCAATCTATAATGTTTTAATTATTTGATTCATTTAATAATTATTTTCATATGCACTGATTATATTCAAAGGCATTATGATCGGCATGCATCAATTATTTCTCTTTCTTTCTTGGCTACTTTAATAATGTATTCGTTTGTTAATCATCCTACTGTTGCATATTATCGTTAATTACAACATGCTCCAAATATTTTGTGAGAAGTGACTGCAAACACTAACACGTACTCTTTTCAATCCGAAATTGTGGGTACACAAGCCGAAAAAAGTCGTGAGTTTTAGTGTTTCATTTTTATTAGTTTTTGTTTGTACATTGTCAATTCAATGTATTCCAGTAATACGTAAAGTATATTATTAAGTTAACATGCGTTAAATTTGAATCAAACATTTCGTGTTGGTTTATACTACTATGCACCAACAATTCCGGACCAGACAGGTACAGTATAGGTTATCCGACCGCGATTACAGCTTCACCTGTAACTGCTGTTATAGAGGTCTTGTTGGACGCATAACTTCTCTTTTCTGATAGTTAAGAAAGACTAAAGAAGCAGAAAAATCTCATTACGCTTCTGAATCAAAAAGGAAATTATATTGAATACTATTTCAAGTAATTAATGCTCATGTACGTACGTTTTTTTACCTAAACCAAGAACTTTTTAGCAGCTTCTTGTGAGCATACACAAAGGATACGCCGGTACTGAAGAGATGTCATGACCTATCTTCATCCTGCAGACTAGCATTGGTGGGGAAAGAGTATGCGTTTTGGTTTCAACTTAACAAGGCATTCGTTTTTTCTTGCATTTTGGTTAAATTTGAGCAGTGGCCACCCTGTCACTCCGGTGACCTAGAACTCAAACACAATTCTCTTCATTTTTTAGTGCGATATGATGTTCATCAGTTTTGACCAGATGAATTCCTGGAGTACAATCAAATAAATGCTGGCTGGAAAAGATTAGAAATTATGTGAAGTTGTTGCGTACCTGAGCGGAATAATTGGCACGAACCTTAAACACAATTCTTTGACATTCTAACAAAAAATTATTTAAATGCTTCATTTCTATTTTGAAGAAGCACAAACGTTGATAATTTGTTTGCGTGCAACTTCCCACGTAGAAAAGAGTAATTAATAATTTCATGCGAAAATTTAGTATTCCTTTTAAAAATGAGGTATTGGAGCAAAATTATACGTATTGCTTATTTTATTTCTTTACTGTGGGTCATTTTTGATTTTTTATTACTCGTTCCGTTTCTCATTGTCACTCGTTTTCATTTCATGAACTAGCTCACTTCAAGTGATAAATCACGGACGATGACGCACTTCATTATTGACTTGCGTCACAATTTAACACGTTGCCTCCGATTGCCTGACTGGTATAAATCTTAACTTTGTACGCATAGTCACTAGAAGGATCTGAAAAAATTACAGAACCTAACCTAAGTGGTACACATACGTACCACTTAGGTTAGGTTCTGTAATTTTTTCAGGCAATCGGCAATCGGAGGCAACGTGTTAAGCTCATTGTTAGTATTACTTTTTTCTACTCGTAGTTTTTCTCATTTTTTTCTCTCCACTCGGTGAATGTAGACCATAGGTAATCACTACACTGTAGGTAATTAGGTTTTGAAGTTTCATAGAGCCAAGCTAAACTTTAATGTTAACTTCTTCTGAAAAACGCGTAAAACTGTAACTATTTTTTAAATTCACACGCGTTTACGCTGTAAACATACAATTTTTTGTTGAACTAGTGAAGAGCTTTCAGGCTTGTATAAATATGAAATTTAACCTTCACATACCACTCTAGACTTCTACGATTGTTGAAAAAGGATTACTTATTACGTACGAGTATATGCAATACATATGTATACAGGGTGCGGTCACATAACTTCCTTTATTCAAAACGATTTGCTGCCCCCTGTATAATACATGTACACCACATTCTATACCTTGTGCCTACATTCCTTGGAAGGGGCTGAATTTTGTTATGACTGCCATCATCGTCAATGAATGGTTGAAAATTTTCCAGCTGAAGTGCGTCAGACCTCGTCACTTGGTCACAAGTTTCGTACACTTAAATCGTGAGACCGGAAACCAAGAATAGTAAATTCGCTACACTATCACCACTCTACGCACACATACAAAGCCTATACAATCATAAAGAGTGTACATTAGATATGTGACAAGCGAATTATTAATGTGTACTTGGTCGTGGACTTGAGTAATTAATGGTGGGTCAGAGTAATTTAACCTCATAGGTCACAGTTTCTTTGGCCAACGAAGTCACCTGATGTATAACCCTCAGACTACATACTTTCTCAGGGGTGTTGTAAAAGAAGTACCACGAGCTGTGCCATCAAATATCACGAACTGAAAAACGTTTTTTGAGAAATCATTGTATCCATCAATGTCAATAATTTGCATAATTAATAAGGAAGTTTGGTAAGCGTATTGATAATCGTATTGGTTCAAAATGGAATAAAATAACATTGTTAATCTTGTTCTTGGCAATGAAACTCGTTTCAACCCTCTCGCTGTAATAAATAACAAGTTACAGCATTATAAAGAAACGTACATTTTTTGTTATCACCATGTATGAAATAAGGCATTTACATATATATTTAATTTCTTTATTATTTTTTATCATTAATTCGTCTGGCGTTTGTTGAAAACTTTATTAACACCCTGTATGTATTTATAAATCACTACACCTAAGTTTCTCAATTCTGAGCAGGCGATGACACGCTGACGGTAATAGTTTTCGATTCCCCACTGAATCCATTCAACTATCCATCTATGCTGCAAGAAAATGGAGAAATTTAAAAAAAAAACAAGTGCAAGAAACGTACATCAATCATTGTAAAATATAAAGTGAACCAAATTAGTGTGTGAATTTGTTAATATTTGTTTGTGACGCGTTCTAATTAAAACGATAAAATTCTTCGTTTGAAAGTTCGTTCAACCAAACTTTGTTAACGGCAGCCTTGATACAGTTATTTTCAGATTCACAGCATTAGAGTTAGTCCTTTTTGAAAGGTAATACAGGGTGTTCATGAAGTCTTTTCAGCATTTAAAAAATTTATTACAAATGCAATTGATAAGATATCTTATTCAGATTTGTTCTATTGTATTCAGCGTTGATTGAAGTTTTTAATCACATTTTGCATTCGTGTATTTCAGGGATCCTGTTTGTAAAAGAGGTGCTGGAGAGACTTTACGAGAGACTTTTACAAGAGACTTTATGGACACCCTGTAGTTATATATGACGTCATATATAATATTATTGGAGTGTCAATTTCGAGGAGCGTTTAAATACCACTCCCCCAAGTCGGAAATGGTGTAAACGGAAAAAGTGAACAATTTAACTCATTACATTATACTTCCAACGTTGTACATTATACTGTTAAAAAGTACAAGAAAGAAATACAACTAATTAATTTCATATAAAAGCGCATTTTCATTTTATTTCATTAACTTTTTGAAGACGATCTTGATATTTTTACCAGGGCCTGCAAGACGGCTGCGCTTTCCTCATTTGTTAATTCGTGTTTTTTACGCCTTTGATTATCCTTACCAGGTTTTTCTGCTTCGTTGTTCATTTTCCTCTTGTTACAATGGATGTTCTGAAGGAATCCTTTAATATTCATCTGTATAAACGATCGAGTTACTTGGTATTTAACAAGATGTGAACAAAAATCGTGTATGTACTAGTTTTCGCACACTCGAGGCTAATTTTCTCACATGCAGAAAATGAATTGTCTTGGAAAACACTTAAAGCTGTAATGTTTTCTCGACTGTGTATCTATTGAGTCCGATCAGAGGGAGTATAATTATTCAAGTACTTACGCTCTGAGTGTGTTATGTTAACTAAATTTAAATGTCGTTCTTAGTTGGTCAGCCAATTTTTAGGAACGTGTAAATTAGATCTGTAGTCAGGCTGAGTGCACTGAAGTCATTGTTGCTATTGTTTCAATACATTTGAATTTTTACTTTAAAATAATAATAAGAAAACCTAGAAGAAAAACTTTCTGAAGAGATATTTGTGACCCAGAGGTCAAGGTCATCCTCGTTAGTACTGTAACCTTAATGAATTTTCCTTCAACATGTTGATTTTCATCCCTGCCCTTTCTTGGTCCTCGTCTTCAAATTCATTTCTTTTCCCAGCATAGTTTCATGTATTTCTCTGTGGAGGGAGACATCAAAGCCTTCCAAGTAAGCTGTACTGTTGTTGTAGCACTTCTTGTTAGGAAAGTGAAGATTGATAGATTGACCAATGTGATACGCTGGACGTTTATTTGTACCCCTTTCATCATTTTGATTCAAGTATCCTTGTTTGAATTTTTTCCTAATTAGCGATAATTACTCATTTATAAAATTTGTGAACGGAGTAGGATTTTGAATTTGACTTCATATTTGTCGTCTAGACATCCTCAATATCAACAGAACAGACACTTCATAATATTAATTTTGATCAATGTTACATTTTTAAAAAATAGCAAAATTGTGAAAACTAACTTCATTTCGCGCAGAAGAATCTTCTCTGCGCTACCTCCTATCAAATTTCTAACATATAACGCATGCACCACTGATTTATCTAATTTATATCAGTAGTATTCCTTTTCAAGGCTAACATTCATATGTTTCTCAGTTTTATATTTATCTCAAGTTCTCCGAACACCTGAAAACGTCAAAAAGCTCATAATTTCTTTTGTCGCCGCAATAGCTGCTTAACTCAACGTACACTTCAGCCAAGTTCAGTAACCAAGATTCAGCCAATAGTTTCTTGACCGTAAACAGGTAGGGTGCGATGCAACTCTTCTACCTGGTTTGTTCTTCCCCTCTCACCATCCCTACCCACGTTACCTCCCTGGTCGCCCAACGGTCGTAGTGCAACCGTCTCATGAATGCTTTAAAAAGCACCTGGCTCCGTGATGCCGCAGCTCGTTCCTGTACCTGGAAGATAGTTACCAACCCTCATCTGTGACTCATAATCGCTCGAAGACTTCAGAGACTCTTTCATTGTTTCTATTATTTTAAACATCGATTGGATGCCACTCGTTCTGTGTTCTATTAAGTTATCAAACTCCTACCAGTCCAATTCGGTATTATTTGAAAATTTTCCGTGGTCTTTAGTTAGCATTTAAAACTTGAAATTACATATTTTTTTAAACTTTCGCTCGCCATTTCAATTCACGCTTTGTATCCCACTTAACAATTTTATTTCTTGTTTTTTATTTCATCCACGCCCTTCTAATGACTTAAATAATTTAAGTATCAAAATAGATACAATATTTAGTTAGAGCCCTTCAACTAGAAAGTTTCAAGACCATCTGCTTGAAAACAGAGTGAAACAAATTTAAAATGTATTACTGAAGTAAAATGTTTTACGTCGAAACTTTCGTACTTCCTCTACATGGAGTCTCAAGAATTTCCGCCCAAGTAGCAGTCTCTGAAAATTTTTTGTTGTTGGCTCTTTTGTGGGTCCAAATAAATTATAAAAGCATGAGTATCAACTGAGAAAAACAAGTTTATTCTCATCATATCCGATCGTTGATAGCTCCAAAATTCAGTAATGACTAACTCAAGTTTCACAATGAAATATTTTTGAAAAATGTGAATCACACGGTAGTACCTGCAGTTATGCTCTGCAGCTTTTAATATCAGATGCTACAAACACAGTTAGAAGAAATATTTTATTTTTATACTTTGATAGAATGAACTGGTATTCAATTGGTCAAGTTAATTTGGGCAATAAGTAGTCAACTGTAATTATAAATCGACCAATAAGAGACTTGAATATCGATAACTGTGTATTCCGTCAATTTTTAGAACATCGCAGAAGAACATTGCAATTTACCCAATAATTCCTTAGTATTATTGATTATGATCCTGAAAAATCAAGGGGATATCTCGAAATAATTTTATGCATCAGATTGGCATACCAGAATTAGGATGCATGAAGACATTCGCTACAAATAAAGTGCTAAAAAGGTCCTAGTATTTGTGTCCAAAACCATAGAAAGATCGCTTGATTCGTACCAAGTGATGAACGTGGTGACTAGATCACTATAAAAATATTTGCGACTCTGGTCGCATATGTCGGTATTTCTGATACTTAACATTTGACCACTAAATTCACCAGATTTAAATTCACTGGATTACAAAGTGTGAAGCATAATTTCATCGAATGCTGTCATTGTTCAAATGATGACCAAATCGCTGAAGACCAGAAGGTGCCGAAGAAATAATTTTGGTCTCTTATTCAGGTAGGCATCAAGGCTGAATGTAGAATCATAGAATAAGTGTAAGAATGTTTTTTAAATTGTGTGCGTAAATTTTCATTAAGACGTGTTTATTTACATATCAGATTGGAATTGTCGTAATTATTTACTAATCATACCCTGAAATACGCTTCTCATCTTGTATTTGTAGCTATAAGGGATGCCAAGGAAATAATCTATGCAAATTGTAGGTGGACAGATAGGTCACGTTCTGGAGATTTCGTTTCGAGAAGTTTATGCCATTTCTGTGTTCCAGTTACACTTCCCGAGCCTGAAACTTTTCCTATTGGTTCAAACCTACTAGAATGATGATTTTTTATTGAAGAAATGGAAAGACATTTTCTACAGAATCAGCTTTCTAGGATAATTATTATTTGTCTCGAGTAAAGGCCTCGGAGTATCTGTAAGAAAAGTTCCAATACCATTGAATAATTCAATAAACATGTGCAGCGTTTTACGAACAATCAGTTTTGATGAATTGTCATCAACAGGGAAAAGTATTTTGAAAACAGTTGAATATAATATTTGTAAGCTTCTAGTGCATAAAAGTCACAATTAAACTACTCTAAAATGCGTATCTCCCCTCTACAAAACCTATGATGGTCATAATCCTAAGTCATAAACTTTGATAACCCCTTTTCTTCTTGACAACTGTCACAGAATAGGCCGCTGTCGAAGGAGAGTAACGATAACTCGTAAGTGCATTGTTACGGGCGTATTACCTGGGATGGTTGATTCCGGACGAAGACCAGGTGTACCGCCCAGGTATACTCAAACTCAGTCAGTCTGTTGCTGGCGCTTGTGAAGAGGAGGTGCGACGCTTAATCCTAATGATCTGTAAAATTATTTCTATGAAATGACGGCGAAGCCCTGAGTTAATGTGTTCAATTTTTTTTAGGTACGTTAAAAGAGTTTTTATCTGTGAAAATGAGGGAGAAAAAACGCAGACCTTGTGAGGAAGAAATATTTGACTATGGAAGACTAACCCACGGGTCCAGAAAGATGCCAGTCTTAAGATGCGCTATAGGTCGGTTCATGTTGACCACTACTATTCTGCTGCTTACGTTTAACGTCCTCGTAGCTACGTGTGATGAAAGTTCTGATAGTTTGTGGACTTCCTGGTTTTACTCTGGTGATCCAAGCAAGGAAAATTCGACAGTGCGACTACATTCGCTTGAGGGAGAGAAGAGGTCAGACTGGCTCGATGGACAAAACATCGACCATGAAAGCGACGGTTCTAGGCAGCGAAGGTCGTCACAGGACTATTACTATGACCGAGCTGGTTCTCCGTACCATGTCAAGGACGAAATTGAGGTGCCTATTGGACAAGAGATGACAATAGAACCCGGAGTTACGATGCTCTTTGATGCTGGCGTTGGCATCACAGTGCGAGGAGTACTCACAGCAACGGTGAGTAATGCTGGTTTTGCTT
>VCRD01001191.1:54280-103470 GCA_006783055.1 Trinorchestia longiramus | reverse complement strand
GATGCCGTTTTACTTGGATTGCTTTGGCGTTTGATGTTGTTCTTATTCCGCTTTACCATATAAAGCTGGTTTACTTGTTTTGCGTTACCGTATGATGCTTTTTTTCTCGTTTTGCATTACCGTATGACGCTAAGCACCATGCAGAATTGGATTAAAGTCACGAAAATTACAGGAAAAAAGTAACAATAGTAACTGAAATTAAATTCGCTGAAGAAAGGGAATTGCATTCTATGTCCATAACAAAGACTTAATGGATAGGTTAAAAAGTTACACAATAGTGATAAACATTTCAAAAACAACGAACAAATGTAATGTTTTCCACATTTCTGACGCGCCGAATGTAGAGCCACATACTTCTGCCTATCTCATTGTACTTAGTAAATGTTAATGATAACGGAGATCATCAACATAGATACATATCTTTTAGCAAATTAAAGTTAATTTAATCCCATTGTGGTAGTGTCAAAATGCTTGCGTTTCAGTTACCGTGTATTAACATTTTGAAATTAGTAAACTACTATACAAGTACATCTGACGCGTCTGACTTCAATGGCTTAAAACTCGTTCGCAGTTTACTAGTTTAGCACGATTTGAATTCCGGTTTTCTCTGATAATTTATTTTACTATGCGTTGATTTTACCATTCATTGGTTAACAAAACACAATAAGAAAGCTAGTAAAACTTTACGCCGTTCAAGAGGTCCACATGCGTCCGTTTCTGAGAGGTATAAAAAGCATCACTAAAAATCCCCTCGCGTTAATTTAAAGGAACCTTTTTTCATAAATTATTCATTACGCTCAGTTCAGTTAAACTTGAACGGGTTTAATCAATAATAACTGCACTTTCAAAAGTAAAGCCAGGTCTTGTTTAAAAATATTTTTCATGGCTATTTCACTAGTGGGGCTTAGTAAATTATAAAATATTGTAAATTACTAGCGCAGTGAGTGAATCATTTGTTTTTTTTCTAATATTAGAGCATAAATCATTGAGAGGTTGTGAAGAGAGACTCGAAGATGCGACAAGAAGGAGTGAGAGCACCATTAGTTTCTTAATTTATAAAGAAAAGTAATTGTATAAATAGCACTAATTCCGAATCTGTCGGCTAACACGAACAAAAATCAAGTAATCAGATTTAACGTTATATGCCAGGGTACGTGAAGCAAGACTCACTAAACTCTTTTTAATCCTTTCGATCCGGTTTTTGCTCTCTGTTGGGTCATATATGTCCCAACATGATGGAAAGGGTTAACTTAACTTTAACACGTTGACTCCGATTGCCTGATTGGTGTAAAACTTCACTTTGTACGCATAGTCACTAGAAGGATCTGAAAAAATTACAGAACCTAACCTACGTGGTACACATACGTACCACTTCGGAGTCAACGTGTTAAGCTGGAGAGTTACTAGCAATTCCCCGTAGGTGTGTACTGTAGATCTCAAAAAATTTGTTAGTTCTCAGCTGTCTACGTCAGTGGTCTCCAACCTTTTTATCGCCGTGTACCTTGCAACGTTTAATGACTACCGCGGCCCGCTCAGGTGGTGAAGAATTTATCATTTTGCCCACTCGCAGCCGCTCAGCTCCCAGCTAACCTCTCGTCCAACGAAAGTTGCACAATCCCGAGAGAAATACATCGGAGTCAGTAAAATAGAAATAATTAAATATTTCTTGTGCGGGCCGGTACCATTTGGTCCATGGGTCCGCGGGCCGGGGGTTGGGGGACCACTGGTCTAGAATACCGGCCCAGCCCGAACACTCGACACCTTCCCTCAGTTGGAATCTTATCGATCATGATGGTGAGGAATAAGTTTCAATTCCAGGGGAGTGGCCACATTCATAGAAATAACCAAAATTTGTTCAGAATTTTGCGTCATAAATATGGTGTCTCTTTGGATAATTTGATACTTAATTGGTTTTTCACATTGTGCTGTTGAAGGTGCGGCGACATTACTTCATTTTTCCTCTAATGAAGTTTTTCCTCTAAGGAAGTTCCTTTCAAAAAAAGGAAGTTATGTTGCTGCTTCCTGTATAATCAATTCCTCTCGTGGTTCTTCGATTAGGAGAAGGGAAAATATACTGTGACGTTTTCAAGGTAGCACGGACTTACTGACATTATCTGCTTGGTAATTACATGTTGGAAATCAAGTTGCATGGGAGACTGTGTGTCAGATCCAGTGAAAATTTCAAGAGAAGAGAGTTTTGAGGGAATACGGGTATTTCTAGAAACACAAAGAACATGAAAAATTGAAAGTTTTCAAATATTTCCACTGCTAAAATTTCTTTCCACTACCTTGAAAAGGGAGGGTAATGATCTGTAACTACTGGCAAAGGGCACTTGCAATAAACATTAGCAATGTCTGTAGGAGACAGAAACCTTTTCAGATAATGCAACAAGGATAGTTTCAGCTAAATTTTTTACATTAAAAAAAACCGGCGTGAGCTTCGAAGTTCATCTGGAAACAATGTTTCTAAAATGATTCTGTTTATTGAGGCGAACATTCATCTACTTTCCTGAGTGATGCATAAACAACGAAAACTCAGGGTTCAGATCCCTTTTCGGTGTAAGGAAAACAGAAACCTGTTCTTGTAAAGCTCTGATAATGCTAATATCATAGCGTCGACTTAAAACCTCTTATTAATTTGGGCATACTGATGTAGTGGAGGAAAGCACTTCGTGCCGTCCATTTCTGTAGCTGCAGGCACAGTCGTGAAAACTAACAAAGCTTACACTAGGCGTCTGATTGGGAAATTGGTGTTAGTGTTATTGCTAATATTCCTAGTACGTCGGTCCTATTTGTTAATGACACTTTGTTGGGTCTTAGAATTTTCATGCTCGTCTACTATTGACTTGAGATAAAAAAATAAGGTACAAGACTTTTCATGAAACTTGATTGTTAGAAAACATCTCTACGCTTTGACCATCATCTGTGTGCTTAAGTGATATTTAGGCCATGTCTGAGTTGACTATTAACTGTTTTAGAATAGAATGAGGCTATAGGAACGAACTTTCTGGCCCATTCTTGGGTCGGATAATTATTTCGATAATTATTCGGTTGTTTACCCAAGTCCCATGCCGTATTTCTAGCCGCGTCAACCATGTCGGCAGCGGGATTCGAACCCGGGTCTTTCCGCTCGCAAGCAGATTCGCTCACCAGTCGACCAAGCTGGTGGTATTATTATGATATCTTTTCTGGTGGTATATTATGGTATATTATGATATCTTTTCATGTAAGCTGTATGAATTCCGGTAATTTGCTTCCAGTTTACTTCTGTTTGAGTAGCAATAACTACTTACATCCAGCATAATTCTACATTTCAATTAATTTCACTGTTGGAATCCAATGATTCCAAATCACTAGTAGCTTTCGCTGGATGTTTTCTATGGGTGTAAATTACTAATTAACCGGATCTTCTCGGTCTGTATTTGAATTCTTTATACTGGCATTTGAACGCTGAAATGTCACGCTAAAGGGCTCTCAGCGACGGACAAGTTGGAAATGTCCTTTGTATGCAACCATCTATCACATTGGTACTCAATTGGTGGACTGAGGTCCATATTCAGACTGCAGAGTACTATTGTTTGCACACCAGTACCTTCTCGTAAAAGAAAATTTGTCGTTAACACATTCATTGCTGTATGACCCACCGGTGGGTCACTCAGGTTAGATTCTGTAATATTTTCAAAGCTTTCTAGTGACTGTATGTACAAAGTAAAGATTTACACCGGTTAGGCAACCGCAATGAATGTGTTAAAAGTGTATTAGAAATTGAATAACATTATATGGTTCTTTTCACGTGTTTCAAATGAATGTGGTTCACGACTTATTGCTGTGAATTGTGTGCTCATACCAGATTCATATGCCCACATATTAAGCTAAGAATATCGTCCTTACCTTTAGATACGTAGGAGATTTTGTTGGTGGACTTTCCGAAACAGTAATTGAATACACCTGATCTAGCAAATTAACTTACGCTGTGTCGAATTATTTGAAAAGTTTAGATTAGAGCCTAAAGATTCAATTGCCTCAAATCCTATTAAATATCCAACTGCTCAGAAATCGTAACTGCATACCTACTGCAGTATCGTAAAAACAGGGAAACTGAACGTTTATAGAGAAACAAATTGAGAAAACTGTTATTTCGAGAGCGAAGTAAACGGAAAGTAGTTAAATTGCTTAATTTAATTATCGTCGGCCAAGTACAGAGTTAAAAGTTCAATTCCCGGAATGTGATCTCAAATGCAAAGCGTTGAGCCTCGCTTGCTGGTTGCCAACGCCTGATGTCCCGCCCCCAAAACTAAGCACTTCGTCGCGGTCACGCTTTCCTTTCCACTGCCAATCTAGTTTCCAAACTTAGACGCGTTCAGCTCCTGCGTGTGTTGACAGTAATAGCTCTTCGTTCAAGAACCTGGTGCCATTTCAATGTAAAATCAAAGGATTTTTTTACTCAAGAAACAACAGTTTCGGTAATTTATTCACCAGAAAATTCGTTTTTATTCATTTCGATTCTACCAAAAAATTTGAGTTGCGCGGGAGGGGGGACGTAGCGTTTCGAGTTCAGTATCCTGAGCTTTCTGGGCAAATTACCAGGTCGTTCTCTGTCAGCTGACCACAAGTTAGGAGTCCCTGAGGCGTTACTGCATGATCAGTGAAAACTATTTCAAGAATCTCTAGTGACTTGTGCAAGTGATGTTTGTAGCCACGTAAGTTTTGTCTTCAGTTTTTCCTATTCTATTCTCATACGTACAGAGCTTATCATTATTATCAGTTCTAATGAGGCCATGGTCGTAAAGCCCTGGTAGGATATTTTAATGACGATACAGTTGTACAATAGTTTCAATATTTGATGTTCTGGACATTTAGACTAATTTTTTTCCTTCGGTTTTATATTATTTTATAAGTTTACGTATAGCTTTAGAAGAAGCAGATGTGGGAAACATTTCATGTTATTTTTAAGTCACTTGCCAAATAATATTTAAAACTTGGCCCTTCTTACGGCAACATTGTAAAATATGACGAGGTATAGTAGAAGCGGTAGAGTGTATGTGTAGACTGTTCAACGTCAAACACTGGTTTTATTAAGACGTGTAAAACGGAGCAACAAGCAAATAAAATGAACATCTCGAAAGTCAGTGCGTGAGAACGTTTTTTTACGAGTATAAACTCGGAACGAAGGCAACTATCACTACGAGTCGAGTCTGTACAGCCATTGGTGAACAAGCCCTTAGTGATAGTGAGGGAATAAAAATGGTTTAAGAAGTTTTCTTCAGGAGATAAATCCCTTGAAAATCGCTCTCGATCTGGGAGGTCAGAAAAAATTGGTGGTAAAGTGTTACGGGCTTTCATTTAATCTAATCGAAATCCGAACTGCTTGATACTTGAACACCGATGCAACGCTAGTAAAGATGGCATTTGGCGGTTTTTGCACCGGATGGGTGAAGATATTCATTAATGAAATTGATGTTCCTTGAACTCAACGATGGACAAAAGGACAAGCGAGTAGTGGTATGCTTCTCTCTCTTTGCAAGACAGAAAAAAAGGAAAACTTTTTGGAGAAATTGTTGAGATGTGATAAAAAACACATCTATTATTACAGTTAGAGGCGTTCTCAATCAAGGGTTTCGTGAAGTGAACCACAAACACAAACAAGAAAACTTGCATTTCATGAAAAAAAATCATGCTTGTTGTGTGGCCAAATTTATATGGTATTACACATTGGAAGTTGCTACCACAAGAAACAACAATCAATGGGGAGGTACGGGCTTCTCAATTGCAAAGAGTGTCACAAGAAAGGAAACGAAAACATCCTACACGAGTGAATCGTAAAGGCATCGTTTTCATTCAAGACAACGCGCGACCACACATAGCTCGTCCCGCGAAACAAAAGGTTAATGACTTTGTTTGGAAACTGATGAGTCATTCTCCAGATTTTCGCAACACGTCTCGTTTGGATTACCACTTTTTTTGTATATGGGTAATTTAATTAGCAACAAAATATACAAAGTAATGAACGGCTAGCGTTGGAGCTTCAGATTTTTTGCATCAAAACCGAACTAGTTGTATAAAAGAGACATTTCAAAATTTAGCAGTTCTTTGAAAAATATTTTAGATACGAGTAGAAACTATATTCATGAGAGAGTTGTTTTCCTTTGTCATTACAGTCCTTTACAATTAAAAAATTCGCACTAGCATTTTCAAGCACCTGATACATAAAATATCCGTATTAGCGGAAAAATACGTGCATACAGAATAGAATAGAATAGAATGAGGCTATAGGAACGAACCTTCTGGCCCATTATTGGGTCGGATAATTACTTCGATAATTATTCTGTTGTTTACCCATGTCCCATGCCGTATTTCTAGCCGCGTCAACCATGTCGGCAGCGGGATTCGAACCCGGGTCTTCCCGCTCGCAAGCAGATTCGCTCGCCAGTCGACCAAGCTGGTGATAACGTGTTCCTTAACTTCTCAGCAATGATATTCCCGTATAAAAATCCCATAGGATACCGTTACTTCTTCCTGAACCGAAAACATTCCCTGTCTATATCTGTACAAAAGCAATTGGTTGCCGTTGGCCAATACCAATACCTAATCTATACCTCTTTATCAATGTACACTTTGCAAATGAAGTTTGTGCAGCTCTGACACTTCGAGACTTCAATGAACTTGCTAGATTTACCGAAGAAGCTCGTGTTAGCTGCATCATGAATAACTAGTCATCGCTCTCACCTCCTTGCAAACAATAGCTGCAGCTCATGTATAGAGCTCATTTAGTTGCAGTCTATGGCTATTGTGTTCGTACTTGTCTCCGGTTTTGTTGCTTCTGAAATGTTTATTGTTACTTTCTGATTTTTTAGAGAGCTCTCGAGTCTTTTCTTATATACGTAGAATGTCGTTCCAGTTTTTCGGCTAATCTCATTTTAATTACATCCTTTCCATACTATTTATAGTTTATGAATTTCGTTTCAATGACTGAAATACAATACGAATGATTAAATTCTATTTGTATCTCTGTTCAATTTAGAAACAGCGACAATTTTTTCGGGCAAACACATTTCCCCTCATGTCTTCTAGACGTTCGCTTATCACCGATGAAATAAGAATTAATCGTCTAACACGTACAGGGTGCGGCGACATAACTTCCTTTTTTCAAAGCAAAACGCATTTAAAAAAAGAAATTATGTTGCTGCGCCCTGTATTTCGAGGTCTACTGATTATGCTTCTTCATGTATTTTTCTTGTTCTGTCGTCAGTTCAATGATAAGGAACACGTCTTCCTCGGTTGTTGCCTGTCAGGCTATGAATTTGTTTTGAAACTCACTGATCATCTCTTAAATCAAGAATGCCAGCTTTTATTCAGAAAAAAGTTAAACATATAACGTACAGGGACGGGATACAATCAATTGCAATTATTATTACTATCATTCAATTCCTGATTTCACGACCGCAAAATCGATTGAAAGCAACAGAACAAACTGTCGTCGCAAACAACACGTCGGAGTGTTGGCAAAGAATTGGAGCAGTCTCGCGTTACCCAAGCCTGTAACAAACAAACATCGATAGCAGGTGTACGGGGGCGATCGACTGCGCGTGGTAATGATCGACCTGACACAACCATGCCCTCACCTGCGCGCTGTAGGGGAGGCTGTGGGACAGTTCTTGATTGTTCATCATGTTCCTTGTAGGTACACGATTCTTGCACGGTTATTGTTTGATCTTCTTTAACCCTTTGGCGACGAAAAGGACCATACGGTCCTCTTTTACGGTCTTTGGGAGAATTGTTCTAATAATTAAACAGTGAGCAATATGAGGTTGCTACTAGGTTTGAACGCGGCGGCATGTTACAGCGTCGTTCTTTTGGCTGCCTGGCTCTCGGCGTGCTTCATTGCATCAGTGTACAGACGGTCTTTGTGAGCTTAAACGTAGAAACTAGAAAAAGAAATTGGTCGCTAAAGGGTTAATTAAGGTCAGTGAGCTGACTTCATGGATTTGTTTTCTGGTAGTTTGTACGAGGTATCCGTGATTTGTTTTTTACGATCAGTCTCAGTTATCTTTTGGCATTTACTTTAATGTGATTCTGATAATAGTAATGGAATTTTCTATTTGTTATTTGTTCAATTCTCTGTGATTTAGTTCTCTAAATGGGCTCAATGCTGTCACTCGTTTCTAAAAAGTGATTAAAAATGTGCCAAATATTTTCGTTTAGATTTGATGGTTTCACCTTTAGTATTTCATTTTTTACTCTACAAACTCATATTCCTAATTAACACAGGGGTGCTCATTTTATGCATCGTATTGAATGAAAGTGCTTCATTCGTTCTCATATACATAAAGTATGAACATAACCACGATACTGTACTGAAGAGAAGAAATTTTTCATTACATTTCATTTAAGTTTGGATTGCGTGATGCCAGGCTGTCACTCAATTCTCACTAATTAATCATGAAATTACTGCTACTGACATTTATTGATGCGTCTAGCTTTGATAATCATCTTGAATCGCTTACTGATGGTGGTATCACTGTCACTGCATGTACTGCATTGGAATTTGTATGTTAAAAATGTATTTTTGCAATGAACTTTCGTGCAGGTCAGTCCGACACATTTTTACTCGTAAAAATTTCATGGAGTATAAAGAATCATAAACATCCAATACAAGTGAATACCATTATAAAACGTATATTAATGTATGAATGACTCGTATGAAATGCCATTAACACGTTGACTCCGAAGTGGTACGTATGTGTACCACTTAGGTTAGGTTCTGTAATTTTTTCAGATCCTTCTAGTGACTATGCGTACAAAGTGAAGTTTTACACCAATCAGGCAATCGGAGTCAACGTGTTAACTGTTATGTTTTCTAGAACTAGTCCTAATATACTCTGAATATATTTCTAACTTATTTTACTATTTAAATTTCTTTATCCATTGTCTTGAGGAGCGGCTTCTGTTCCTGGAGTACTGCAGTGGTTGCAAAGCTTAGTTATGTCCCATATTTTATTTAAATTAAATTCTTTTCAAGTATTTAATTTTCTTAGTTCACTACACACAGTATTCATCTAATAGGTTTGTCAGCTTTCGTGCGTTGTAACACCTGCACGGACAACAGCTTGCATCTCATAAATCTTTCATCTCTTTTAGAATAGAATAGAATGAGGCTATAGGAACGAACCTTCTGGCCCATTCTTGGGTCGGATAATTACTTCAATAATTATTCGGTTGTTTACCCAAGTCCCATGCCGTATTTCTAGCCGCGTCAACCATGTCGGCAGCGGGATTCGAACCCGGGTCTTCCCGCTCGCAAGCAGACTCGCTCACCAGTCGACCAAGCTGGTGATGAAAGTATGGCTCTGGAGTACACCCTAGAAGTATGTGTGCATCATGTTCGGTTGTATTGCTTCCCTGCTTAGGATTTGTCCAATAGTGAGAGACAGGATACCTTTAGAAGAGACTCAATCTTTGCGCTTATTTTGATTTTGTAACGGTGATAGAATTACGACAGGAGTCTCTAATCAGCACGAGACTCTCTGTGCACCATCTGCGTGTGCATGCACCATCTGGGTCTGCATGCACCATCTGGGTGTAGATGCACCATCTGGGTGTAGATGCACCATCTGGGTGTGCATGTACCATCTGGGTGTGCATGTACCATCTGGGGCTGCAGACAGGATGGTGCACACAAGCAAGTGATGGTCTCACATGGTGCACCAGTAATGGGTGACAGTGCACCAGTAATGGGTGACGGGGTAGCGGCAATGGGTAACAGTGCACCAGTAATGGGTAACAGTGCACCAGTAATGGGTGACAGTACACCAGTAATGGGTGACAGTGCACCAGTAATGGGTAACAGTGCATCAGTAATGGATGACGGGACACAGGCACTGACTGAAGAGAGCAACAGATGGCCTCGACATCACGCAAACACGCATGCAACGGAGCTGCGGTAGCGAGCTGAGTTGTTCAGCCCCATGCATCCTGCTGAATTATCTTCCTGCTAATGGGAGCACGTCACATCTTGCAGCTCTGGCCGCTGTGAAGCAGCTAACCTTGTTTGCTGGAGGATTCAAATCATCTAGATGATGTTCTGTTCGTCTACATATGTCTGGTGTGAGCTAAATGATATGGCATCCAGGATGTTGTCTGTGCGAGGATCATTAGTTGAAGTGTCTAAATCATCAAGATAAACTCTGTCCTGCTAACTTTTGTTGTGAATACTGCTTACTTTTGTTGTGAACTGTGTAGCATGGAATTCAGTGCCCTGTTTTGCTAGGCTGCTCACTCTAGGAACGTTCAACATCGCACCTCAACGTTAAGGTTTCATTCTGAGCCATTTATTTTTGTCAGCACTATAGGGACTCGCTCCGTTGGTGCTTTTTGTTGTATTATGAGTGAAGACACGAGTTAATACCGAGAGTAATATTTCGCAAATGGCGTTTTGTTATAAATTTGGGTACCTTTGTCGTTGCGACTAGCAACTTGATGCACCGAGGAGTATTCTCTTTTCTATCCATGCATAGACAACTGCAAGATAGATGTCCCTGCAACGGAGACCGCTTCGTTGGCTACGGTAAAGCTGTTCATGGAGACGAGCTCTGTCTTATAGCATGACGAGCAGCGATCAAACAACATCTTTTAAATACAAGTACACTAACGACTACTGCACCGCCTTTTTTCAACACAATATTGGGACGCCTGATTCTCGGAATTTTTGTTCTCGGCGGCCTCCATTCTACGAGGACGGTTATCAAGCATTATCTACATGGAGAACTCGTCCCTCTCTCTGAACGAACTTATTTACTGTTAATTATTCAGGGAAATATTATAAACTGGGGTTTACTCGTGTGTTTGATCATGCCATTGAGCCGTTGAACATAACGATGCACCATAACCTTCTATTTAGGCGAATCTGACAATGGAAAGTCGAAGCATGTGTATCTTCAATATTTGTTTTTCGTTTTGATTGTGTTCTTTCAAACTACAGCCGTCAATACTGTACGAGTATGTATTGTAAACTGCGACAATATACGCCTTACTTCGTGGGAAACTCACATTTATTGTGCTATACTTTGTGTACGTGGTAAACATCTATTTGTTTTATTATTCAGAAATATTACATTATTGTGCTTCAAGATGGGCTTTTATTTTGTTTTCACAAAAACAATTTGTTTTTTAAGCTACTTCGTTTCAGACTTAAATAAAATGCATACCTGAATCACGATTCTGCCCTGGCATCGATAACTCAATAATCATGAATCTCTATCTCACTCTCACATACAAATCCTACTGCATTTCGGTTTGCAAAGGTACAATGACCGTTAATTTTCTAACTCACTTCTATTTACTGCATTTTTATTACGTTACTTGACTAAGAAAATGACGATTTCTTGAAAGTAACGGAAAAAAATAATTTTCTCGAAGAGACTCTACCTCAATTAGAGCTGCGAGGCGAAGCAAGTTTCTGTGGTTGTTGTGGTGGTGTTTGATAGCTCATGTGGGTTGTGTGCTGTCTGTGTGTTTGCTTGAGCACTCTGCCGGTGCTGCTGGGCTCTAGCAAGCCTAGTCCCACCGAGTAGTTCGTAATGTTTTTACTAATATCGACTAAGCTTAATGCATTAGAAATAATAGTTCAAAATATTTACGGGACTAGAAGAACTGAAGTTCGATCAATTTTCTTTGTGGAATCATTTCTCTTTAAAATGTGAGACGGCATCGAAGGCAAGGGAGAAAAGTCATTCGAGTAAATCATTGGCTCCAAGGCCAGTGGATTATGTAGAATTTTTTCAACTTTCAAATGGCACATCGACGATCAAAAATTTACCTCTTAACTTGCTCTTTATGACAATTTCTAGGAACAATGTCCCTATAACGACGGGCGCTTTCCGGGTATCTGTACCGTGTTAAATTTCACGTCAACATAACAAGGAAGGTTTCTACCGAACAAACGTTAGAGCAAACTGCCTTGATGCGGAGGTAGTTTTGATATACTTCCAATACATGACTAAACATTTCTCAACCTTAAAACAGGTATTAAGAAAAGGATGCTTGAAGGTATTCGTTTTGAAATGACCGAAAAAATATTCGGCTTCACTAAATTATTGCATGAATTAGACTATATCAACATTTGCTTGTAATTTTTGTCTATCTAGTCACTGCTGTTCTACGCTTCTATACTGCACGTATGGTACAACAGTCCTATCCAATTTCGACTGTAATAGGCCGGAGTATCTGTTCACGTGTGAACTGACTATATTTTTTGATGGTATTCATGAAATAGTTTTGACTACTGGCTTGTATCGGCTTGTTTGTGGTGGTGTAGCAGGTAAAAATGGTACAGACAAGTACAATTAATATCGGGACCGCTCTCTTGATCTGAAACCGATTATTGGAGTCATCTATTATTTTGGGGGCTTATGAAGTGAATAAAAGCCTAAAGCTTGTAGATGCTACAAGGATATGCAGTGTAATGTATTCAATTTTCTAAAATTTAATCGTCGATAAAAATTGACATTATAATCGATTTTAACACGTTTTATCCTTGGGAAATAGTGTGATCTAAATTCTGCTTTTATGGATCACCTGTGACAGTGTACCAAGTAATTTAATGATGATCTGTACCGGATACATGAGCGCGTTGATTGCAGCAGGCCTCAAAATACCAGAAACTGGCGATGTTGTGAGAGTGACGATAGTTGTTACGGCCTCCCAACCATGAATTTCTGTTTTGCTGACGCAGTGTCGGCAGCGTCTCAAGAATGTAAGACTTCATGCGAGCTAAAGCTTTTGAGTTTTCCAAGAGCTTTCAGCAGGAATTAAATTTCCTGCTGACGCACACACATACACACAGTTCGTTATTTAGGCTAGTCAGCTTCATTGATTGTTTTATGTAATCCTGTTGTGTATCAGCATGGTGTCGAGTTTCTATTCGTTTTCATTTTGTTGGATTTGATTGAACGTATTTATTTTTTCAACAAATATGATTCACACAAGTTAAGGGCTCGGTTGAATTTCAGTATTTTAGATGTACGTCGGAGTCTAATTTTTTAGCGCCCAGGGTTTTGCTCACAACTCGCATGAAGTTACTGAGCGCTTCTCAAAACTTGTGTTAGTAGTTGATGCACGTGGCTGGTGTGAAAACAAATCTCCCTCAGTTTTCCTTTTCTTACATCCATCTAGGATTGTTTGAATTTCGCTTAGGTTGCATCTACTAAAAGGATTCCCAGATAAGGGATCTGTTTGATTTTAAAGTGCTATGTAAGTCACATGAGCACAGGAAAAGGTAAGGAAACATAGCGACTGAAGTAGTTAAAAACTGCTTATGAACGTAACTTCCACATGTGTGATCGGGCACATAGCAGCGTGTGATGCACTTTCGAAGTTTCGAGTTAGGATTTGGCTGGGCTGAAACTGAATCTAACTATGTAAGTCGGGCAGGTGTTTTAACAGTTCCTATGAATGAGTTAGCGAGTTTTTATCGCCTTCATCAGGGCGGAGTTCATCCCCATTGCTTCTAACTCTGATTTCACTCATTATTTGAAGACTCCACCATGTTTTTCGACTGTACGACATCGTATTAATAAAATTAATCACTCTCTGACTACGGGAACTGTATGAATTTTAAACCCACACGCGCTTTAAGCTTTTTCTAAATGTACGCGACTTAAAAAAACACTTTGAAATTTTTTTTAAGAACTTCGGAAACATTTTTAAATAGTTTCGATCGTAAATTTTCCGCGCTGAACTCTGTTAACCCTTTCGATCCTGTTGTGACGTATATGTCCCAACAGAAAGCAAATTTAAAGCCGGATCGAAAGGATTAAATTGATCGCTAATTTCATTTAAAATTGTCATCTATTTTAAATATAACGATTGGGTTAGACAGAATAATTCGGTAGGCTTTGTTTTGATGACCATCCAAGTTTTTTATCTTCAGTTGCACTGCCAAGTAGCATGCGAATGAGTAAAAGGCTAAAAAGACTATGTTGTTCCATTAATTATCTTTTGATGACTTGAAACCTAACGTGACACAGCAAAAGTATACGAGTTAACCTGGCATCAAACAGGTTTTGAGGCGTCTTAACCCTAAAAAATTTAGCTCAAATTTTAGAAGCGTCAGTTCAGAATCGATTCAATTTTACTAATACATTACACATGTATAAAAAAATTCGGAATGGAATAAAAGTTTTTATTAAATTCAATATGAATGTATATTCTTTTTCTCATATTTCCATTTTATTCTCCGTTATTCTCCTCGTATTCACCAGTCAAGTAAAAGGAAATTGCAACATTCTTTGCTATCTTTCAGATCGGGCTACTTCCTTCAAGATGAGATAACGCTTAACTGAATGCCTGTAATTTCAGCTAGAAAGCTGAGGATGGATCTATTTCTCTGGTAAATTGATCAGGTTCTCTTTTAGGGATTCTTTTGCACACGTGCGGTGATTGTACGTTTGAAGCTGCACTCGACAAAAAAATGCCCAGTTCCCGTTTTTAGAATACACTCGAATTTTTGTTTTGTGTCATGAAAATTTGTGTTCTACCAACATTTTTGAAAGGAACGGTTAAGAAGAGACTTGAAAGTAACGTGGAGTAAAAATTGTCATATATTACGGTTTCTAGTAAATCTTGTTACTGACGTGACAAACCTTTAATGGTGACTTATGGTGAGTATTTTTCATGTATTGGCATTCCAAAGCAACTCTACACGCATGGTTAAAATTTATGATACATTTTTTTCTCTAGGGTACGCATGTCTATTTTGTTTCGTGTTGATCTGAATGAGCGAAATGGTCAAGAATATGAGGTTACATCTCCTTGTTCAGAGTAGGTTGACTATTTTGCTGTTGACAAGTAATACAGAAGAGCTCCTCACATACCTGAAGCGAATAAAAAATACTCATTGAAGTGAAGAGAGGATTATCAAAACTACCATTCATTACAAGAATAGTTTTCGTGTCACGGTGTCATTGTGAAGGGATCCTAAGCCGCGTAAATATGGACGTGGTTTCGTTTATGCTAACAGACGTGTCGTCTATAAACTATCAGTTAAAGCCTCTAACTTCTGGTACTAAAGCAGCATCATTATGCATTTGTTTGTTCTCTACAACAGTAACCCACAGCTGTAAGACTCTTCTTCCTGTGTGACCTGACCGACATATGCTGCGTACGAAGATCTGGAGTAAGACGATTATATTGTCTGTGTATGCAGGTATCAATACCACAGCAATAATACGTGTATACAGCCACGTGCATTTGCTACAGCAGTAATTGTCTTGACATCCAGTCGGGCAATTATGTTTAATAACGTGAATGACGCCAATTACAATGAATGGCAACAGGGTAACGAACCCAAAAAATTGAGAATGCATACATTTGTGATAATTTAAATGCGTGCCTTTTTCATTGTTTTCCATTGCTCCCATACCTAAAAATCTTTGTTTTTTTAGTCAGTTTTCAATGGTCGTTTGCGTATGAACGATTGGAGTTTATACAAGTTATAATATTTTTCCTGCATTCATTTGTTGCAGATTCATTACACTAATCTTGAGTTCAAAGGACAAGCTCGTTTGGTGATCGTATTTTCAATTACTGTGGTAACAAAGCAAGTTAAACCCTCACCTCTAATGTCCAATCAGATGTGCGTCCTACGATTGCAAAGCAGGTAGAATGCCAGACAAATCTGGTGGTACATATTTCATAGCTCCAAAGAGGTCATGTGTAATGCTTGTTGGTACAGGAAGCATAGCACTTTTTAAAATTGAGTTTCTGCGCTGCTCAGTAGCTAAAAATTTGTACCTCCATCATAAATGTAAGGGAATACCCTTATGAATCTGTAAATTTTGGAGCATGTTCCACACTTCTTTCCGTCAGTATTAATACCCGAAGAGAAAAGCATTTGGAAAAAAATAATTGACTGACATTGGTAAACATTTGAAGAGTAGTTTGCTTATTATGTTCCCTCGTCTGAGCTATGAAGCAAGCATTTCCTCCAGTGTTCACTAATATCAGGTGACTGCATAGAGGCGCCCAGTTGTGCGTTGCACCACAAATTCTGTTATCGCTGACGCAGCTGCGATTCCAACTTTGACTGAATCGGATATTCTGTAGCTATGATACGACTGGCATTTGAAGGGCAAAAGCATGTACTCGGCTAACCGTCAACAATTATGCGGCATTTAGCCGCATTTTTCCCCTTCCTTTCTTACTTTTCATCGGTTTGTGTTGCAAGGCATTTATGAATTCACTGTACTTCGAGATTTTCACTTTTATCTTGATCAATTTTTTCACATCGATTTCTCTTCCTGAGCGTCATAGGAAATGCTCCTGTTCTGGCTCACTTGTCAACTACAGGGTGTCTCAAAAAAATGTACTCACCCTTTAACCGTTGCTAACATGCTGTCTTCTTTGTGTTGCAGGTGTGAGGTTCGAACCTTTGCGAACATGATTAAATGTGATTAAAGAATCATGTTCGCAAAGGTTCGAACCTCACACCTGCAACACAAAAAAGACAGCATGTTAGCAACGGTTAAAGGGTGAGTATATTTTTTTGAGACACCCTGTATTTTCAGTATCGAATTATTCTTGAGAGATAGGGCAAATATTATGCCGTTAAGCTTTGATCTAAAGTAGTATGATCATATTCTAAAAGTTAATCATAGTCTTCAAACCTCAGAGCCTGGATTGTTTGTCCTAAATTATTCTTAATTGTTATTCTCAGCTCTCACTTCCACAAGTCATGTATTTAAATATTCCTCATTTTGAGCACTGTTGATAACTAGATGCTTTTCTATCATCAATCTTGGGAACTGTTAGTAAATGTTGATTGGAAAGTTAGTTAGTTTCTGTACATGATAATATTTTCTTCGTTAGTTGGTGCTGTTTTTGTCACTAGGATTTGAAAATCGGGTGAAGTCGCTTTCCTACTTTGTCTTGGAACGTTTCCGTTTCTCCATTGTGAGCTGGGACTGAGTTTCCTGCGTCCCACAGCACAGCTCAGGATGTGGGCTCAGTCTTCTTGATGTCACCTTCTGTGGGTGGAACGCTTGATTGCTGTAAGTGAAATCCAGTCCTATTTAACAATGGATTTGTTCTCTGTTTGAGGATTTGCGCACTGACTCTCTCTCTCTCTGCGTCTCTCATCTAATGAAGGAGGTAGACAGAACAGCTGTTTTCAGAGATGGAGTGTGAGCTTTGATTTAGGTTAATCTAGATTTCTCAAGCTCTTATTCTGGATCTTCTCGCTGTACGTGTAAGCTGATTTGCACGCACTGACTCTCTCTCTCTGTTCCTCTTCAATTTAATGAGAAGACTAGAGCACTTTCATAGCGGCTTCGTTTCCTTGTTCAACTCAGGCTCCAAGTTTATTTTACTCTGTAGTTTCTTAATTTGTTTGTTTGCATGCGTGACTCTTCTTTTCATTCAGTTGAACATTTTCTAGCTACCCTGTTGTTAATGTTTTTCGGACAAAATGAAAAGCAGAATTTATTCTGTGGCATATTTCTGTATCATATATTGTACTCCTCGCATTAATTTCATTCACAGCTCTGCCAAAAAGAACATAAATTGAAATTATTCGCGTTTTTTGTAGAGGTTTCAAAATTTTGCTACTCTCATGTTGAACACACTTTCTTTTCTTTCATCAGTAACCCAGTGATGCGGACTGAAAATTATTTGCATCAGTGATGCGGATTGAAAATTATTTGCATCAGTGATGCGGATTGAAAATTATTTGCATCAGTGATGCGGACTGAAAGTCATTTGCATCAGTGATGCGGACTGAAAGTCATTTGCATCAGTAGTTCAGTGATGTGGACTGAAAGTCATTTGCATCAGTAGTTCAGTGATGTGGACTGAAAGTCATTTGCATCAGTGATGCGGACTAAAAGTTATTTGCATCAGTGATGCGGACTAAAAGTTATTTGCATCAGTGATGCGGACTGAAAGTTATTTGCATCAGTGATGCTGACTGAGTTATTTGCATCAGTAATGCGGACTGAGTTATTTGCATCAGTGATGCGGACTGAAAGTCATTTGCATCAGTGATGCGGACTGAAAGTCATTTGCATCAGTGATGCGGACTGAAAGTCATTTGCATCAGTGATGCGGACTGAAAGTCATTTGCATCAGTGATGCGGACTGAAAGTCATTTGCATCAGTGATGCGGACTGAGTCATTTGCATCAGTAGTCCAGTAATGTGGACTGAAAGTTATTTGCATCAGTAGTCCAGTGATGCGGACTGAAAGTTATTTGCATCAGTAGTCCAGTGATGCGGACTGAAAGTCATTTGCATCAGTAGTCCAGTTATGCCGACTGAGTCATTTGCATCAGTGATGCGCACTGAAGTTTTCTATGTTGATATGCACACGTACAAACATTTGTGTCACGAGGCAAAAGATTCTTTCGTATCGAAACCTCGTCTTTTCTATATTCGAGTTCATGTACTTGTGAACTCGTGTAAGTTTGTCATAAACTTTTTCCCGTCATTGAACGTTGAAGCGACCATGGACAAAACACAGCCGTTAAGACGTGCCTACTTGGCCCTGATAAGGATAAGATATCATGAGTGTTATCAGGCGAGTCTTGCGTGTCTCTGTCCCTCACTAATGATAGTCATACCAGTGGATACATGATGCGTTTGTTTAAGCCTACTAAATGAGTGTAACACCCGGGCATCGGAAGATGTCCCGGTCCACAAAGTCCTCCTCATAGTTTTGCGTTTTCTAAATTATATTGCCTGCTCTTGTCGTAAGTTGTCAACTGTCACATTTCAAACGTGGATTTATTGAGTTCATAAACTATTGATTGCTTGCAATATAGCAACTATGCGACTGCAAATTGTGTTTTCCGTCGCATAGGTACAATTAATGACATTTGAAGTTTTTTATGTTGAGATATGAACGTATTTGTATCGCGATGTAAGGGATTATTTCGTATCGAAGCCTCGTTAAATTTTGGATATTGTTTCACTTCAGTAACTTGGTATGTAACAGTTCCAGTTTTTAATTTCGTCGTTCTGTTAAGCTACAAGATTGTTGAATGCATTTTGAGTATCATTTGCTGAAAATTTTAATGGAAAAGATATGCAAAGCGTATGATGCGTGTTTACTGGCATATATGCTTTCTTTAATGAAAGTTTTGAGCATGACACACAAAACTTACAATTTCCAAATAAAATTATATCATTCTTTATCGTGTCCTCGGATTCGAATAATTTCTCATTGAAAGTTTTACGTGTTAAGTAGCTCATAAAGTACTCTCAGATATGGGGAAGTTAATCGTGGGGTTTTTTGCCCAGCGATTATTTGTCTATTAATATTTATTTATAATTATTTGCATCTCGTTACATTTATAAAGTGATTTAGATCTCTAGAACGTTGAACAATGATATCAGTTAAGAGAAGCTGCCACAGAAACGTTAACGGAGTATTGTGGCACATGTGTGTGCTGTTAATAAATAGTTCTAAATGATTGATTGATTGTTTGATTCCCACGGGCTGTCTTAAATCTTGGGTGCTTGTCAGCTAAACTTTTGCTTTTGTCTTCATGACAACCAGTACTTATGTCTGTCTTTATTATAGTTCAGTCGCCTATCATTCTTTCTTATAACGAATAATACCTTCTTAATAGCAGGAGATGCTAAGGTCCCAATAACAGTTACTTTAACTTAGCAGGAGATGCTAAGGTCCCTATAACAGGCATCTTAACTTAGCAGGAGATGCTAAGGTCCCAATAACAGTTACTTTAACTTAGCAGGAGATGCTAAGGTCCCTATAACAGGCATCTTAACTTAGCAGGAGATGCTAAGGTCCCAATAACAGGCATCTTAACTTAGCAGGAGATGCTAAGGCTTCAATAACAGACACCTTAACTCAGCAGGAGATGCTAACGCCCCAATAACAGACACCTTAACTCAGCAGGAGATGCTAACGCCCCAATAACAGACACCTTAACTTAGCAGGAGACGTTAAAGCCTTAATAACAGGCAATTTAACTCGCAGGTTCGTCTCATACTGACACGCTTAGAGTTTCGTCGCTGGCTGAGTACTTAGCGTGGGTGACGAGATGGTTGGGAACCACTTCCTCTGGAAGAATCCATCCTCCTAACTAAGGGGAGATGCCAGTGTATACCATATAACATTTTACACTTAATACCTAACTTTCTTCATGTGGGAGGTTCGATTAAGCAGCATTATGGCTGAGCATGTGGCACAGCCCGTCTTGTATAATGCAGGTTAGGCTTATGGCCCTTATCACACCTCATGATAAGCCCCTGACTGTTACACTTTTAATTGGTTGTCACCCTAGTGCACTACATGTTCTCAATTATTACCCGTGTGCATTACACACTTTTAATTGGTTGTCACCCTAGTGCGCTTCATGTTCTCAATTATTACCTGTGTGCATTACACACTTTTAATTGGTTGTCACCCTAGTAAACTAAACACTTAATTATTTGTTACCCTAGTGCACTACACACTCTTGATTGGTTGTCACCCTAGTGCACTACATGTTCTCAATTATTACCCTTGTGCATTACACACTTTTAATTGGTTGTCACCCTAGTACACTACACACTACTAATTATTTGTTACCCTAGTGCACTACACACTCTTTATTGGTTGTCACCCTAGTGCACTACACACTCTTGATTGGTTGTCACCCTAGTGCACTACACACTCTTGATTGGTTGTCACCCTAGTGCACAACTTGCTTTAAAGTGCACCTGGTTTTTATTTCATTAAAATCAACAGGTTATTTGGTTATTAGCTCTGTGGAAAGATGTTTCAAAACTAGTTGATTGCCTCCTACCTCTGCTGTTGAATTGATGTGTTCACATTCCATATCAGAACGAGACTAAAAGTCTGCTTCGTTTTAGTTTAATGCGTTTTGTACGGAATAAAATTGTTTTCTTTTCAACTAACCCAAGTTTAGTTATTGCGATGCATGAAGGCTTATCAATCTTTAGCTTAGGAGTAAACTTAAACTTCAGGTACTAATCTTAATTTAATTTCAATCTGACCACGAGTATTACAACCATAATGGTTCCGTAACAGCTATTTTTACCCTGACCTTGGCAATAAGCGCGATTTCAAAAGTTTAGTACAACATCGTAACTTTTGGGGGGTTAACAAGACGAACTGAAGACAAGAAGCCGTGTTGGACGATGCTTAGGTTGCAGCTGCTCGAAAACTAAACTCGCAACACTGAATATGTCTACGACGCTCGTGATAGATGAAATATTTAAATACTAGTAGACCCACACGTGAAAATTTACGTGTTTTTTTACTGACATTTTTCCTTTGATTTGCCAGTAGACTCGGGCTTTACGAAGGAGTTTCCACATTGAAGGATGTGCCTTTGGTATCCATACAATGCTTACAATACATGTATGTATACCCTACTGAATTTCCTCCTATCTAAATCCTTAAGAGCGTGACAGAGCAAGCAAAAGCAAGCGACAAACCGTGTGTTTTCATATAGTGGAAAGACTTCATCAGCGAGGTGTTTGAAGATCTAAAAGCCACTATCGAGCAGTGGCGTTTGTTGCGCAACAAAATTGATAACAGGACGGAGTATGGCATTCAGCAGCATTGTGGCTTTCCCTTTCACTGCACACAATGTCCTCATTGCGACCTTCCCCCTCGGTCGCTCGTTGGTTCGTGTGTTCGTTTAACAGCCCTTTGTAGGGCAGGAACATCCCGCTCAAAGAGTTTCTTTTGCGATCTTACGGCTTGCTAGACCTAAAAATGACGTACCAACTGTAAATGGTTTTTCCTAAACAAATTTTTGATGATTTTGTATGGGCCGCTGGGATGTGTACTTCGTTTTGTGCACAGAGCTATAATGTCTAGGTACCCCAGAATTTACACATGTTTCGTGCCGTCAATGTATTGTGTGGCTTGTACATCGCTCCTGCTGGTATGTTTAACGTATGATTTATGGAACTGCGTCTGTTGATGTTAAGCCTGTTTGCACTTTGATTTCTAGTAATGTGTAAACATCTTTAAGGCTTCAGAGAAGTACGAAATATTAAGTTTATTAACCAAAACCTAGTGTAATTTCTTTGGTGCTTTCTATCACCCAATATGCACTCTTTTAAAACAGTCTTTACTCTTTCATACATATATCTATACTAGTAGACCCACACGTGTAAATTCAGGTATTTTTACTGAATTTTTTGATTGGTCTGCCAGTGGACGCGGGCTTTGTGAAGGAGTTTTCACATTGAAGGATATGCCTTTGGTATCCACAATACAATGCTTACAGTACATGTACACCCTACCGAATTTTCTCCTATCTAAATCTTTAAGAGCGTGACAGAGAGACGGACCAAGCAAGCAAGCAAGCAACAAACTGTGTATTATTATAAAGTGGAATAACTAACTATCAAGGTATCCAACGGATACAGCACAGAGATATTGCACTTTCAGACAATCCGTGTACCTTTATTCTATTTGCAACCTTATCTACTCAATACTTGTAATGGTACTTGTGATGAGATGCCGTTATTTTCTTCCCTAATGTGACTCATGAACAGTCAAGGTGACAGTTTCTGTATCAGTAATACTGCAGCTAACGCTCTTACACAGATCCGGCCATGACTCACCACCTGGCTCCAGTGTCACGACATGACCCTTATCTAGGTCAGCTCATGGTTGGATGGTAGGATATATTTGTTATGTTAACGAGCTAAATGTCCTCAGTGAGTTTGCTCAGTTACTGAAAAGTTTTGTGTATGTGTTAGTATTGACATACATGATCCAGCCCCGCTTTGCATGAAGTTTTAAAAACAAGGTTAATTATTTTTGTGCATGCGAGAATTAGTTTTGTACAAAAAAATTTAATTAGCTTTGTAACTGAACTGATACCTAAAGAACTTGAATGACTCCTTGGAGTCCTTCGTAAAATCAAAGGAAAGAACGTGTTACTCGCCATGTTCTTATTTCCGTTTCTACGCTTGCGAAAGAAACAAGTCATGCATATCAACCCAAGAATGGGTCAAACGGCTCGTTTCTATTGCCTTATTTTATTCCCATTTCATGAGCTCCAAAACACTTGCAGGACTCTCTCTCAAATACAGAGGCAACCATAAGTTAAGTTACCTTTTAAAAATTAATATTGCAATAAAGCTTTTTAAACGTTTTTTCAACATATCAGTGCTACCGACTGTACCCCATGCACAGACGTACCTTAATTACGAACCCCCCTTTGTACATGGTACTCCCTTCCTGTATACTCCTGTACATGGTACCCCTCCTGTACATCGTACAACTCCCCCCGTTCATAGTACCAGCATGCTAGGTAGCCAAGTCTTACATGGTCGTAACATAAGATTTCCATTTCCAGAGGAATCTCCTATTATTTTCTTCTCTCCAGTAAAAATCGGAAAAGAATGGCTTCTGCGAACCCAATATACCTAAAACATATCGGAAAAGTACAATAATCTTCATTCTTTTCTGATGCCAAACGAACATCATCCTCGAAAAAGACTTTTATTTGATTTTAAAATTTTCGAATTAAAAAAAATTGGCTTGACAAACCGTGAACCGATAATCAGTAGACCTCAATTTTTGAATCAATCCTAATTGCTGATTGTTTTATTCAAACGCACATAGATTGAAAATCACTGTCACTCAATGAACTCTGCTTTGCTCTTGGTAGCTGTGAGATTTAGTAACTGAACAGTGTCAGTGCCTGTCTTGCCGTCAGTTTCACCATTCTCTAAAGTCATGAAAATAATTACTTGTATGGTAGATCATACTTTAATATTTTGTTAGTGTAGATTACATTATCATGTTTTATGAGAGATTTCATTATTATATTTTATGGTAGATTACACTCCTTTTTGTGGGACATTACATTGTTACTCGTACATTTCATGATAAATTACAGTGCATATGGCCGATAAAGGTTATAAATATTATACATACATCACGTGTGTGTTGCAATCTCGTTTAAAAAATTCCTGCTCCAATAATGTAGATGATATTCAATCTCCACTCTGCTGCAGAAGTCGTCACTAGTTAAACAGATAGAGGTCAAAATTACTGGCACACGATGGCTTTGTTCCGCAGAAACTCAACCGCCAGCGCGTCAGTCAGATCCGTGACGTCACTGTGGCATTCTCATTAAATGACCTTGACGTGCCCAGCCTGTGACGTTCATCGCAATGGTCCCTCACATTCAAGAAAACATTCTTGCGTACTCAGAAGTTCACGTGTTGAGAGCAGTCGGAGGTGTTCTCATTCTCATGAATACAGCGGGCGATCGATTTACGAGAGCGCTTTTTAGAAACTATAGTGAAGTATTTTTGTGTTTTTTGCAAGTCGCCGATCTTGTTCGTGAACAGAAATGTTGCTTATTGATAGAGCGAGAAACTGGTTTTGGTAGTTTAGTACAATGAATAAGTGACGAATAGTTTTTGTTCAGACAGTGTACAGTGGGCCTTGAGTAAGTATTATAAATAAATTCTACAACTATTTTTACTTGCACAAGATTAGATTTGCGTAATCAGTTCTATAATTAACCTGTGCATTAAGTGATTAATAAAAATGCATTTAAGAAGAATTCCAATAAATGGCAGTACGTTTTACAGTTTGAAATGAATGCACAGTGCGATGTATGCAATTTTGATTCAACTATTCATACGACAAACTCGTGTCTTTAAACAAATTAATTCTGCCTTCAATTTCTCCTGTTTTCTACTACCATTACTTGGTAACAACTTGATTTATGCTTGTGCATCATGTTACTATATCATCATATCCTCAACAATGCGAATAATCATTTTAAGGTCATCGCTATACAGTAGAAGTCTTTTTAACCGGCACCTTTGGGACTTTGCATTTGCCGGTTAATATCACTCAAGTAACATCCTTATCAAGAGGCTACAATAAGAATATATTTTTACAAAAAAAGTGGCAATCAGTACTCTTCAATACAACAACACTACTTTTGGCATAAGTACAATACAGCGTAAAATTTACCGTATCTTTTTCCCCCGCCCACTACACAGAACTTGCTAAAATGAAGCAGTGATAATTAATAACCAGAGGGCCAACACACAACTCACTCGGTAACCACAAACAGTTCATAGACACGCTAGACATAAAAGGAAAATAATATAAATTGTTTAAAGCAGTTAAAGAAGAAAAAACAATGAATAAATATATAAAGTTTGGCCAGAGAGTGCCGGTTTCCAGGAATTGTACTGTAGTTTGAAATGAAACGCCCTGGTGTCTCGGAACACACCATGTGTTAAATCCCCGCCTTCTGAAGTTTTTCCTGGCGCTTTACCCTCTTAAGGTACTACACGTCACTCAATACCTACTCGTTACTCAATACCTACTTGTCACTCAATACCTACTCGTTACTCAATACCTACTCGTTACTCAAGTCATCCTCGCTTTCACACACTGCTAGCGAGGATAACTACTTGCATGGAACATTGATGTCTCCTTCGCGCCTGTAGTGTTGAATAGAAACGCGCGTTCGTGCCTGCACGCTCATACATCTTGATTTGTACGACTACAGAAATGTTCAAGAACTGAGGTTTCACTGTATATTGTCAAATGGTTAGACAGGCTTGATTATTTTACTTCTGCTAATTTTTCTCTTGGATGAAGAAGAGCATGGCGAACATCCCGGCACATCTATCGAATCAATTCCAATTAAATCTTAGAAGAAGAGACTACCAATAAAGAAAGTCTTAATTAAGGGAATTATTACTGTGCTATTTCATTGATTTAGCTTGAAAGTTTCCCCACAGGTAGTTCAAGTCGTTGTGCGGCAACAAGACTTCCTTTCTTCTATGAAAGCTTCTTTAAAAAAAAGGAAGTTATGTTGCCGCACCCTGTATTATCTCTAAGTGTAAGTGAATTAATTCGATGTGAGTAATATCAATTTATTAAATATTATTTTCAGGGCACCCCTTCAGAGCGCATCACTCTAACGAGCAGCTCACCGCCCCCTCACCCACTGCCTCCCCTCAAGGTGCGCCTGGTGGACGGACCCACTCCGGTGCTGGGCAGACTACAGCTCTACTACAGGCATCAATGGCGCGGCGTCTGTACTAACTCCAGGAAGTCAGTGCTTCTTCTTTCCTTTATATCATATATTACTTTGAGAAGTAAATAATGGGATTTTTTCCTTATACGTGAACTTTAAAGAAGTCATGAATTTCTAAATTTTAAATTTTCGTAGTATTTTCCTTCATTTTCAATTACGTTTTTCTTCTGGTCTGCCAGGTTTTTAGCGAATCTTTCAAAAGAATCTTTCGGTTTGAAGAGAAAACAGGCCAAGGTCATCATTTAGTTGTTCATAATTTTCATTCATTTTATTATTATTATTCAAGCAATGTTATGAAGAGAGATGGTAATCAGATGGTTTCGGGTGAATATGGTGGGTGAGGTGACATTTCCTAATTGAAACTCGTAATTTTTCCTAAAAGGTTCTTGCTGCATGTGGTCTAGTATTGTTATGCAGAAGCTTATTCTCCTTTTCCATTGAGTAATCCTGGTATTTTTCTCAATAATGCAATTCTTAGATCTTCAATCTTTGAGCAGTATTTTAACGCTGTGACTTTTTCTTCGGGGTTTAATAGTTCATAGTGAACCAGTCCTCTCATGGCTCACCATAAACACAGCACGAGTATTCTTAGGTGTAGGTCTTGCTTTGAAAATGACTGTGGACTTTGATTTCTACTCAATTACTGTCTTTTGCGTTGAGTATCGTTACAAAGAACCGATTTCTCGTCCCCAGTAACAATTTTTTCAAAAAATAAATCCTTACTCGTCATTGAAAGGGAAGATGTGCAAATCATCAATCTTTGTTCGCGTTAGGCATCATGCAAATTATGGGGAGACAATTGTCCCAGTATGAAGATCCTCAATTCACATGAATGCATGAAATTATGCTCGTGTGAGTTGTATTGAACAGTTGAGCCAATCCTCTGCAGTTGAACTTTGGATTGGCCGTCACTGCATCTTTAAGAGTTTGTTTAGTAATTGACTTTGGTCTTTCTGAACTTGGACTATCCTTGAGATGAAAATCTCCGGATGAAAACTTGGCAAACCACAGTTGGAATTTTCGAGCATTCAAAACATTGTTCCCATAGACAGAACATTGTTTCTTGCAGCTTGTGCTGCTGATGTGCCTTTCTTGTATTCATAGAGCATACAGTGTGTAGATGCTCTTCATCAACATCCATTTCTTGAGATTTGAAGGAATTGAATTTATCTAAATTTAGTAATTATTATTTCTGGAAGAATTGCAGAGACATCTGTTTTCATTGAACTAACAATCGAGGGGCTCTGAGGAGGATTAAAAAAATCATCACGAAAAAACGATGTTATTTTGTTTCCAAACTAATGTTAGGTATATTATTATGTCTCTTAGTAACCCCTTCATCAACTAATATATCCGGAAACCTTTTATTTTTCAACCATTTATTTTTTATTGGTTGTTAGTATAGCTCGTTTTATGCTCAATTCATATATAACCTGCATTTTCATTTTTTATGGTTGGAACCATATTATAAGAATACCCTTTAGTCTAAAGGCACAGTGAATGCGTGTGACAAGTGTCTGTTAGTTAATGGGTTAACACATTCAGGGCGTACGCGCGTTTTTGATCATGGGTTTGATGCCATTTATGCCCATTAACCCTTTCGGTACTGACGGCATCTCTGGTAGCCGCAGTCATTTTTCGCCTATTAAGATGCAGAGCAACACGTGTGTCTGTGCAAACGCTGGTAGGGCAGTGCAAGCTACAGTTTGATCAGGACAATGCAGTGACCGTAAAACATCACAAAGCATCTTTTTTTAAATTTGATGTTAAATATGTTGAAAAAGGTTCTGATATTTGCATCATGGTACCGAAAGGGTTAATTTGTTATGAACGTTGTAAGGCATATGCAAAGGAGTGTAATGAACTTTTATTAGCGCCCACAAGAGACAGACTCCAAGAACCGAGATAACGAACTCATTATCTTGCTGAATTATGTGGTATTGGTATCCTTCATTATCCTTCTTCAACGTATTGAGAGCATGCATCCTCTTATCGAAATTGAGCTCATTATCCTAATCAGTGCGACTTGCTTTTCAATTTGCCGAAATACTCTGTTGCCAAGAATGTTTTCTACGAACATTAAAGGGAGATATTTATGGATGTACATTAGTTCTGCGTTGAAGTTGGAGAGAACTAAGTGGTTCTCTTTAGCTTCTGACATGTCTTTGTACATGTTTTGCTGTTGTGTTATCATTTCATACTCATTAGCGTAATCTTTATGATTACGGGGCACTCTAAACATGTATATTTCTGGATTAAATTTGAAGCGCACTCATTCTTTTGTTGGTCCATTTGTACAGATGATGCAATGTTTTTAAATCTTCTTTCCCACAGTTTGCATGTAAGCAGGTTGGTTCAGAAATATTAAATATTTTCCACAAGAAACTAATAAGAAAAGCCAAATGAAGCGCAAGATTTAATTTTGGAACAGTTTGTAAGCATGTGATTCATAAATTCTAATTAATATATTTATCAAAATTTTTGTAAATTTTCGCCTACAATATTCGAAGCTTTTTATCTCATTAATACATTTTGCATTTAATTTTCTGTGAGTAAAATGTGAATTAAAATAGACAAACTGAGAGAATAAATACCATGAAATACCAAGTATTCCGACGTGTTAACGATTTCCTCAAGCAAATAAACCATCTTTTTTTTAGATTTTATGCTCGTTTAATCCGCGTTTTTAGGCATCAGCAATTAATTTAAATTAAGTTAGGCATCAACAATTGGTTCTAACGGAGATTTTAGGTTCAATTATAATCTGTGCAAGTAAGTTATAGTTTTGCTTGAATTACGAGTGATCAAATGAATTGTATGTACATGAATGAAGCATCAAAAACTGTACGCTGTCATTTTCATTTCATTTAATTCATTAATTCAACGTCAACATTCTTAGATTCATTTCGTTCATTAATTAAACTAATGAAATGAATTAATATCAATTTCATTAGTTGAATTCAATTTTGAAAATACCTCAAACGAATACTACACTTATTAATGTATATTTTTTTGAGGTACATAAAGAGATTTGAATGTTCCTTCTAGTCATCACCACAACGGTCTGATGTTGTAACAGACGCTCGTATGACCCAATAAGTGCTAAGTTCGACTCGTCGTGCTGGCTTACTGACTTCATGGAAGCCAGATACTTAGCAGAGAGTTAGTCTTGCGTTTGTATGTAATAAAAAGAACTCGACAGCGAGGGAACTGAGAATACTCTACTTCAGTAGTAGTGGGCTCCTACCGTAAACGTGTCTATATTTCTTGTCCCGGGGAAAACGCATTGTCGTTGTCGTATTATTATTGCAAAATCAATACTTCGCTGAAACCAACATTTGTTCTAGATACTCGCACTCTTGTGAGACTTTCTCTATGCTTTATTGAATATGGCAGAAAGTGCTTCGAGTTGTTACTCTTCAATAAAAACTAGTCTGGTTAGTCACGAGTTTAGCTCCTGACTTACGAAGGAAAAAAAGCGCGTCCGCGGTTGTCCTCTAATTGTGTTTGGACGGAACGGAAATCTTTGTTGGGACAGCACGAACGATCATCGAACCTCATGGCAGGTGGCAGTTGCTGGAACTGCTCCTGCTGTTGTTGCAACTGCTCCTTCTGTTGTTGCAACTGCTGCTCTGTTGTTGCAACTGCTGCTCTGTTGTTGCAACTGCTGCTCTGTTGTTGCAACTGCTGCTCTGTTGTTGCAACTGCTCCTCTGTTGTTGCAACTGCTCCTCTGTTGTTGCAACTGCTCCTCTGTTGTTGCAACTACCCATGCTGTCATTGCAACTGCTGCTGCTGTTGTTGCAACTGGCCCAGTTATTTCTATCTTACTGTCTCTTGTTTCTCCCGATTGCTCGGCAAACTATCTTTCACCAGTTTTCTTTCTCATAATGCAACACCCCAAATCGTTTTCTGACGATTGCACTGTTTGAAAATATGCTTTGGATTTCCACGAGTTTGAGGTTTCGGTGTGCATTACTCTCTGGCGTGCTTTGTGGGTGGTGTCTCGTTGCAGTCTGTTCTTCATTGTAGCTCCTACACCGCCAACATATCGTGCTTCAATATATTATTACTTGTAGGAGTTAGACTAGGAACGCTCTTTCTTGAACCCTGGAGCATAGGAAGAGTGTTCATGAATATCCTAGCACTGAACGGCCAATAAATCGTAGGATTTTAGAATGCATGTCAAGCTAATAGTCACTGGTAGAATATTCACTAGCCTGATAGTGTGAAGAGCGTAATTGTCTACTGCCGTGTGGGGTATTTCACTAGTTTCAGCTCCGATAGTTTAGTGTTAAAAAGCTCTCTATGCTTTATGCTAAACATGGGAAAAGAGATATACAAGCAGTTATTTTTTTGTATGTTATCAACTCTTCTGTAGAACGGCCACCATGATGAATAAGGGGGAAAAATGCCATGGTATGTAACAAGTTCTTAAAAGTAATAATTTCGACATGAAAACTGGATATGAATGGCGGATACTGGAAATGAAAGACCAACAGTTCAACTATTATGTAAAATTGTTTTTATTTATTGGACGAGTGATTCTGTAAACACAAACTTGCATATAATAGAAGTGTTTCTTGTGAGAGTTGGTGTCATTTTTTTTACATATCAAGGAGATAATTTTTACGCATTAGTACTCGCCGTAACAAGAAGATCCTCATTTTAGTACTCGCCGTAACAAAGAGACTCTTATTTTAGTACTCGCCATAACAAGAAGTAGTACTCGCCGTAACACGAGGATCCTTATTCTAGTATTCTCCATAACGAGAAGATCCTCATTTTGGTACTCGCTGTAACAACAAGATCCTCATTTTAGTACTCGCTGTAACAAGATCCTCATTTTAGTACTCGCTGTAACAACAAGATCCTCATTTTAGTACTTGCTGTAACAACAAGATCCTCATTTTAGTACTCGCTGTAACAAAGAGACTTATTTTAGTCCTCGCTGTATCAAGAAGACCCACATTTTAGTACTCGTTGTAAAGCGACTGGTGGCTGTAAGTCGGAGGGATTGCTTTGCTGCCGTCATTTGCAAGGTGGAGAGAGAGTCAACAAATCCTAAAAGAGATTAACTTACCTGGATAATTTGTCTTGTAATGGAGCTCGTGTGTGATGCGTGACGCAATTTGCCCAGTTAATTCAACAGTTCAAATCGCATTTTTAAATCGGTTTTGTGTCACTCGTGAGAGTAAACAGCTTTCCTTGTTGTTCATCAAAAATTGATCCATGTCCTGTTTTCCGTTTATTTTCTTAAGCTCGTGCTGCTTCCCAATAAGATCATTGTTATTACATAATCTGGTCATTAACGCTTTCACCACAGTCTCATTGCATTGTTTTTACTTGGTGGTCTATTCAACGTTCAGCTGAATATTGTCGTGAAATTTTTAGGACAAAACTGTAATCTCGTAAACTTGAAAAATATGGCAGTGACAATTGTAACCATAAGAAAATTACAGGTTTTACTGAGCTTATTGAAAGGTCTCGACTTGTCTATATATAGCTTACGGATAATTCAAAAGATAGAATTTATGCGCTTCATTCTTTTATTGCTGATATATAGGTGTTCATGTGAGCCCGTGTTTTACAATGCATTAGTATTAGGCTCTACACAATCTACCACTCGGCGCAGATATTTGAGAAATTCCTACTTCCTTATTCCAATGGACTTCATTCTAAGCACTTTAGCCTTCACTGCCACTTTTATACATAACTTGTTCCTTTCCAAATTAATGCAGCCTGTAAATTAAAATGAAACAGATACAGCGATTACTAAGGCACATTTAACGTATGTTTACTCGTATGTGACGGGATTCTGAAATTCTTACTACGTAGCGATTCGTCTCCAGAAGCACTTGAAACAGTGTCATAAGACACAAATTTTCTGTGTCTTTGTCACTGTCGCTAATACATTGAAACTTTTACCATTTTGCTGAAGGACTTTTCATTGAATTCTTGCTACACTGTGGAAACCGAGAGAAAGAGGGCGTGCGTGCTGCAGCGTGACACAGGAGGGCGTGTCGGTCTGTAATGTGGGGGACCCATGAACCTTCTTTTGCATGCAACGACGCGGCCGAATAGCTTCTTGCTGTTCTCAGTACTGCGGCCGCGCGCTAGCTGATGCTTTCTTTTTGCTTTCTCGCTCGTGTGTGTGGGACCATGTTACGCTCAACTGTGTTGCGATGATCTGATCAAAGTTGACTGTACACCGAATTGCAGCTCGAGTGGTTTCTTTAACGATTGAATGTTTCGAATTCTCCGAAAGGGCTGTTCCGAACTTTCTCATGGGTTAGTTTTCTATGATGACCATATTTACTAAATTCAAGCCTCATATAAGATAATTCCGTTATTTCCATGTTAGAAACACCGCTGCACTAAACTTAAATTCACCATTCTTTGAATTTTGTGACTAGGAGAGGAAAAGAAGCGGCAGTTTGCGCCTAGCATTGAATGAAAGCTAGACACAATTTCTGCGGCAATGTTTGCAGCGCAAAAATGTCTCTTAAAGACTAAACACTTGTAAATACGAATGTTTGTGACGTGTTGTTTTAAAAATGAGCAAGGCAATTACCAGAATAGAGGTATTTGTCTCGTAGGCTATGAATGCTAAATATAGATGACAATAGTCGTTTATCCAAAGATAATTGATAATTCGTTAGAATTCGTTAGTGATTGAATTTTCATGAGAAAAAAGAGAAGTAATCGAGTTGCAATATATTTTTATTTCTTCCCAATTTGGATTCTTTATATAGTCGTTGTTGTATGCGAATAGTATTTATGACAAATTTTTATTATTGTTGTTCAATTTTTGCCTCACGTTCGCAATTTTAGGTAATTCATAAACTGGAAGAAATAAAAATCCTCTTATGGAGAAGACTGCGAAACTAGCCTAATTGCCGAGTTTTCGGGTATATGTCCGAACCTTTTCTTGAAGCTACATGTTGTTTATTATTTTACATGTTATTTCTCTAATATCTTTGTTAGGAAAACATTTAGACAGCTGATTTTTAAAGGCATAATTAAGGAGATTGCTGCACAGCATAAGTTCTTTCCGTTCTGTTAGACGTGTAGAGCAAGAACTTATAACTCACCCGTTATACAGTAAATACAAAGTCTATCATATATGTAAAGTGTAGTTGGACTTGCGTAGCACTTTTTCAGTAGAGAGAAATTGGTTTATGACTCGTTAAATACATAAAATATCAGGTGGGAGTAATTTTTGTGTTGTACTTGAACTAGTGTAACAGCATGGATGCTGACGCCTCATTCTTGTTCGAAAATTTGCCTTCCAAAAAGGCAACCGGGAGAGAAAAAAGTACGTGAGGGGATTGTCTTTTATTCATATCTTGTTGCTAGAATGGTGTTGTAGAGGAATAACGCTGTATAGTGTCGGCGTGAATTAAATTTCTTAGTAGAGAAGTATGGATAGTATACCTTACAGCATAAAGTTGTGGTATATGTCGAAGTCTGAAAGTGTAGCATACTTTAAAGTATTAAGGTGTAGCATATGTTAAAGTAAGAAAGTGTAAGAATCTTAGATGAGCGTTATGTCTGGTTGTAATGTTAGTTCTGCTAGTTGAGGGAATTTTCCAAAAAAGATTGTGTTATGTGCCTGATAGGATACAATAGGAATTATTCACTACGAGCTTATAAGCGACTGGAACTAGATTTCAGCTGAACTTTACCCTGAGCAGCTGCAAAGATTTCACAGAACTGCAGAAATAAAGCGTTTTGCTTCGGCCAGTTCATTTTGGGATTATTTTTCATCAAGATAATACTCGTATACGTACACAAGTAACCGTCTGATTAAGGCTTTTGGTTGAAAAAAAAAACTTTAACCGTTTTACTTTCTGGATATTGTTCCATTGAATTATCATCTTTCTTCCAGTTTAAATAATTATCTTAGGGGAATCCCTGCATTTTTGAGACCGAGGGAAAAAGGAGTTGAAGCTCAACTGTTACTCGCGTGTTTCATGTTTCATGTGTTTCTTGTACCATGTGTTTCATGTATCATGTGTTTCTTGTATCATGTGTTTCATGTATCATGTGTTTCATGTATCATGTGTTTCTTGTATCATGTGTTTCATGTATCATGTATTCGTGTATTCATGTATTTCATGGGCTACATGATGGGCTCGAGTGGACATGAGGTTGTCTGGAGTGCTAGAAAACTTGAGACGGATGGCTTGAGACCAGCTCGCTGTGACGCGTGCGTGTAGCGTGTGCGCAGGTCACGCATCGTCGAGGTCTCCTTTCCTCTGAGACAGCAGCGATAGCAGCAGCCACAACTATAAGAGCAACGGCAGCAGCCCTAAAAGCACCAGCAACAGCCTTAACAGCAGCAACCACAACAGCAACAGCCATAGCGATAGTCCTAACAGCAATAGCAGCAGCCACTACAGCAATAGCAGCAGCCACTACAGCAATAGCAGCAGCCACTACTGCAATAGCAGCAGCCACAGCCACAACGGTAGCAGCAACAGGAGCAGCAGATACAGCAGGGGCCCCAACAGCAGCCGCCACAATTCCAACAGGAGTAGCAGTAACAGGGACAGTAGCAACAAAATAGCAGTACAACAGCAACACCCACAACAGTAGCAGCAACAGTCCTAACAGCAACAGCAGCAGCCACAATTCCAACAGCAGCAGCAGCAGTAACAGGAACAGTAGCAACAAAATAACAGCACAATAGGAGCACAACGGTATACGTACTCCGTTGCAGCCTCAGAGCGCTGGCTTGTCTTTCTCCAATCCTGCTGCCTGAGTCATTTCCTGCTCTTCTCAGTGGTCCCACTCTCCCTCCGGTGTGCCCCGCCCACACAGGTGCTGCCTCGGCGAAAAAATTTTCTTGATGAATTCCATTCAATGAAGAAAGGAATCTTGTTGCTAATGAAGCATATATCATAGTATATTTACGTTCAGTTTTCAATTCTTAATGCTAACATCTTAAATCTTCTGATGATGATCCTAGGTATTGTTCCCGTTGTGATACAAAAATGAATTTTTGTTTTAACTCGAAAAAATATTTTGTGGAATTCTTGTTAGAATGTACAGAATCGTTTTAGATTTCGACCCATTCTTGTTCTTCGGATTTACGAGCACGTTATTTGACCGAAGCCGTTTGTACTCGACTGACTCATACATCTATGCTGAGCATCAATGAGTTTTATACGACCAAATCAATCCAGGCAGCTACAAGTCTTGACAGATACGCTTTAGTTACGTGACGTTCTTCGTTCCGTAAAAGTTCTCTCTAATGACCAGCAATATTTAAATCGCACAACGCATCAGATATTTATTTGTTATTTCCTCTTTATAAGTTGTTTCTTGCTGCTCAAACTATTACTCAACTATAATGATCTACTATACTGCTGCTGGTTTTATTGTTTTATTGCTTAAGAGCTCTACGTGGACTGGCCCAATACAAGTTCTTTCCATGACCTGCTATCTATAGTTACTACCTGCTCCTCGTAAAGTCAACCACTGCTACTGACCTCATCTCGTGCTGCTTTTCTCTTGTTCTGAGTGCGTCCGCTGAATTTTAATACAAATTATCGCTTCGGTCTCATATTTGCGTGCAGCAGAGGTAGAGGCTTCATTCCAGGGTAGTTTTATATCAGATGCCTACTCTCAAGTTTATGCAACTTGAGTATGTTATGTTAGTGTATGAAAGTTAATGCAACTTCTTCCTCTGAAGATTTAACTCTTTTAGCTTTCAATTACCAACCGAATTTATTCTCTACCCTTTCTCAGTACACATTTACAAACCTGAACCATAATACATTTCATGTTCAAGGTTCAATCAAAGTGTAATTTAAATTACGTAGAAAATCCAACGAGGAAAATCACAATTCTCGAGCAATGAAAGACATCTGTTTGATACAGTCAAACTTTGCGGTCTGCATCTGTCAGTTCTTAGTCAATCATACTCATTATTCACTGGAGTTTCTGAAACTACGCCTCCTGTTTAGGTAATGGTTCTTCTGCAAATCTCGAGCGCGCTTTGTGACTCTCCCTTGGAGCGAGACTGGGAACCTGATGACGCTCCGATGCTTCCGTCCTTCTTTGTTATCATGAAAATTACGGAATCTCGAGCGTGTTGCTAATGCCAGGATGTTGTCCTGCTTACCTTGCATGTGCTCTAACGAAAAAAAACTTTACGTCCTGTAACGATGAGACCTGCACGCTCGTTGATTTCCACTGCATCTGTCGAATCAACATACAGTAATTTAATTACGTTATCCATTGAGGTGTTTGTGAAGTTTATTCATAATTTACTTCTATTGGACACCCGGAGGAGTGGGATATTTTATTGTGTATTTCGTCATTATTATTCTTCACGCATCGTAAACGGGTCATGTCAATATGATAGCGGAAATTAGGAGAAGAATATCATATCCAAGAATCTCTCAACGATTGCTCGCTCGTGCGGTTTTTTATGATGCATCATTGTTTCTTCGCTCGGTTTTTAGCCTTTGATTCAACGTTCTCGGTCCAGTCACAGTCAAACGAAATGACTTTCTTGCACCTCTACTGACATGTGAAAGTCGTGCGTTCTCAAAGGGCTCACATAAGTTTAGTAGACCTGAAAATAAAAGCTTTGATCACATATTTTGTATTTTAATTTCTTTCATGGGATAAAATTTAGGGATCAGGTTTTGTTTTTCTAGGTATTGAAATAAGTAGGAATCCAACTACATCCCTCATCATGTGTACTCGTATATGGTCTGATATTTAAATCTCCATTGTACTTATTTGAACTTCTAAAAAAGTACTTCAATTTAGAATTGTTTGCATTGATGAGAAAGTGCATTTAGTTATAGAGTTTTAGTGGTTGAAGAAGTTGCGTGAATTCTTTTATGTCAGGGATGAAACTCTTGTTTGTTAGGTGGTGGTAATTATCATGAAACACGATACCTTCCATTCATTATTGTTCCACTTATCTCCATTGTTTTCCACTGATCAGTCCTCACACCTCGTAAAAATATCAGAATTATCTACGCACTTAGTTTTAAAAGTACGTAGTATTCCAGTGACGCTCTCGAAGCCTTCCATTATTGCTTCTAAGATTCAGACGGAACAGAACGTGGCCCACTTCTGGGGCCAATTCTTTGCCGGCAAAATACGGTATTTAATTGATGACGGAGCTGAGAATCTGACCTAGACGACTGACCGTTTTCACGACCCTATACTTGTCCGTGTTGCACCGCCTGGGCTCCCATTAAATAAGTGGTTCAGTCGTCGTGACTTTGAGGCGATGTCTGGCCTCATTTTTCGATAGTTTATTTCGTCATCGATTGTCTGTTGTTAAATTGATAACGGTTTCTCGATGAATTGTTTCCAGTGGTCCAAGATATTGTGGCATTTTTGAGTTTCATTAATCGGCTATGAATTGCGATGATGAGCTTCATTAATCTATTGCAGTCATTCAATACATCACTTGTACGTGAAAGTGTTTAGTGAATTTCCTCTATGTTCATTAATGCATAGGGTTAATAATTTATGCGGTCTTACGAGTTGTTCGTCACTCGAACCATCAGTTAAAAACACCTGTGTTCCACTAACACTACTTGTAAATAAATATTTTTGCATCTGGCCGAGCTAATTTATTGCACTGATCGTATTGTTGTGTAAAGATCAAACTATTTTGCATGGTGTGAGTTCACTAAGTTATCAACTTTCAACATTTACAAGCGTCTTTGACCTCACATTTCCAGATTCCAGGTGCAGTAAGTTCGTTTTTGCAAGTTTATGTTGCCAGTAAGAATATTTGCTTGTGCTTTGATAGATGGTGCAAACGAACATGAAGGAGACGCGTCCGTGGATCTAGAACGGTCAAGCAGTTCATGCGTCGTGAGGTTGTGATCTGTGACGACAATTTTAAGATCTTGACACGCTTCGCTGGATTGATTTACTGCACGACACTGGCTGTGCAGTCGTCCATACTGTCATCTTGCTGTGCTCCCGCTCCGTCCACATGCTTGAAAGTCATCTGCTCGCAAGTTGAAACCGTTTTTCACTTGACCATGCATGTGATAAATGCTCCAGTGTTCGCTCTGATGTTCACATTATGCTCCATTGTTAGTTTTTTACGTGGCTGGACGTTTTCAGCTCGTATATTTTGTAGATTGTTGCTGTCTTTTATATGTGCCACAATTGTTCAGCTCCTCAGAAGCTGATGTCTTTCTTTGGTTATTTACCTCTGTGAGCGAATAGTTTTATAATGTGTGTACGACGATGTACTTGTAAAGGTATCGTCCTTACTATTAACGTTCGTTTTAAAGCTCTGGAAACCTTTCTTCGTTTCGTAAATTTATAGAACTCTAGGAGTTATTGTTGATAGGGCTATTATATTATTATTATTATTGCTAATTCTGCCATAGGGAAATAAACACTCTTGAAATTCTAGCATATGCTTATTTAATGTATAGTAAAATTAATTGCACACAATCCAACCAAATAAATAATATAAAGAATCCGTGACGTTACTAATATCCTAATTCAAATAACAAAAACACAATGCAGAGATTGAAAGAGGTATTCCCCTTCAGGTGTACGAGTAACTATTGAAGAAAGCAGTTCAGTTTTCAGTTATAAGACTAGTATTACGATGGGTCAGTCAGCGAAATGGCTCCTTAGATTCCACCCACAGTGCCGTGAAAGACGATGATGTCGTAGCCTAATTAAAACAACTGAAAATACTTTAACAAATATCAAAAGGAAACTACGGTAAAACTCGTATATATGAACATGCAGTAATTATGACAGACATGCACGGCCTAGTGCTAGATGACAGTCTTGACCTGCAAGCGGATTTCATCCAGACGCTCGCCTGATTGGGGACGGGATTCTAGTTCAGCAAATGCACTCCTGCTAACCTGAACAAGAAATGAGGATATTGCAATTTCTAATTTACGATTCCATCAAAGGCAAGTTTCAAGGCTCCACCAGTCGGCATTGGTGCTTCCTTAATAAAGGACTTTTAAGCATACCCATAAAGTCGTTTTTACCTGATGCAAATAGGGTCGTCTTTTCTTCGTTATGTAAACTGCTTTGTGATACGAGATTAACATGGTGTTGAGTTGTTATCTTGATTCTTTAAATCCAATTAAGTTGTTAACATTACTCGATAATTTATTTTATTATATTTTCATACCATTGTCTTAGCATTCATTCCTTGAACAATTTCTTTCATTTCCAGTAAAGAGACCAGTATTCCGTCACTTTTCGGTGGTCTAAAATATAATATTTTCCATAACTTCTTACTTTAATCCTGTGTTTGGGACGGTTCTTACTGCGCTAGAAAATAGTATAGAGAAGCACTGCAAAGAGACAGTGAACTAACATACTGATATGAGTGACAGAATTGGATTCATCTCGAGTTCGTTTCCATTTTCTGCACGATGAGATCGGAAATGTTAAGTGTGCACTCAAACTAATTTTTACGGTTACGAAATGTTAAGAAATCTCTAAGATAGATTAAGTATAGAAACCTAATGCTGGTAACTCCCTAAAAAACTATGATCCTTATTCTCTACCTATATTCTGGTAAAAGACGAACGAACTAATTGCTGGGAATACCTCTTGTTGTTTTCGTGTAACGAATTATGCATTTTCGAAATTTTCCTTCCAGCCACTGCGTAGTGTTGTGTTTTCAGCGAAGCATAGGTAGAGAAAATCTATTTCGAACTTAAAATAACATCGCAGTTAATGATTGTAGCGTTTCTCCGTTAGGATAAATGTATCAGGGAAGTTCGAAAAGCATCTGTTATGCTAGATACTAAATCTGGGTATCGTAAAATAATTGTAATGCAATCACCTTAATTCGTCATTCAGCTTTCAAATAGTGTACAGTAATTTCTTCGTTGTATTCAGTATAAGACATACTCTAATATGTGCTATACTGCACATGGCACACACGCCGTCATGCCTAGACTTAACTTCTACGTTCGAGTACATCCGTCACGCTCTGCGACTGCCAATAACCCAACACTCTTCTTGCTTGCTTCAGAATGTTTCACACGAAAACTTTACCTTATTCTTGTTCTTGCATGCTTGCTTGCTTCAGAATGTTTCACACGAAAACTTTACCTTATTCTTGTTCTTGCATGCTGGCTTGCTTCAGAATGTTCAACTCTGGAACTTGTGTTGCTTAAGGAGCACGTGTCTAACGCGTTCACTGGGCTGGAGTAGGACGCGTGCATTGACATCACAGAAGTTGCAAGAACTCTTGCGTTACTTCCTTCTGTTGCTGCGCTGCATCCGAGCTTGTCACCGTGCTAGACTTGGCGTAGCGGACCTGCTTTGATGGATCTGCTTTTCCTGCTCAACAACTCTTTTATTCTGCCCTATAATAACGAAATTAATATTAACTGAGCGAAATATTGCATAGATTATCACTCATTTTTAATTTAATTTCACCTAACTTTTGAATAAAACGTTTAGGATATAGGATTGTAGGGAATTATTCACAATTAACATCAAAAAGATATGGTCCACACAGGGTTGAGGAATTCTTGGTTTTTGTGATAAGCTCTTCAGTAGTACACGCACTGTCGTGTGCAAGCCAATGCGCCCAAGTCGTCACGTTTTCTTTTATCACTTCAGAAAATTTTACTGAAAATAAAGAACGCATAATACTTATTTGTGTACAAGCATATTTTCAAAGTTAATCATGAATGATTAACAGCATTTACTCTCATTAAATACTATGAGTGCTTACGAACAAATACATATAAAGTTATGGAATTCTATTTGGTATTGAACATCAATTTCTAAAAAATAGCGTTTTAACTTGTAATGAAAAACGCTTACTTCTCTTCATACACTATTTGTTGTTAATATGTTTCTTTCTTTAGCGCAGAATATTGTGCCGGGCATCGCTATTATGGTATCATGTTTCTTATCGTCTATTACGAGTGATTGTTCTCAGTGCGTTCTTGAAAGGTTTTTGGATTAGGGAAATAGTGACGAGAGTGGAATATACCTTGTGTAATACCACTGGCAAAATACATAGCACGATATCCATCGTTTAATGTTCTTTTCGATTTAAGAAAGAAAGACTATATTGAAGCTTTCTTTTCGTATGACACCGTTGTATAACTAAAGAAGAATTTATATCTATTATGACTGATTTGTGAACATTTCTGAAAAGAAAATGTGCTTTTATGTTGATAAATACAGAGTTTAAACAAGCCTTTCTTTCGTAGTCTCATACATATACTAGTTCACGTGTTACGGAATTTTGGCCCTCCACTCGGAAAAAGCATTTCCCGTGAGAAAAACTGGCGCATGCGTGCCCCACCTCATCGGCAAGAAAGGATTACGTTGTCCATTGCTGCAGCACGTGCGTGGCAATAGCTCTCCACCCAACGGAAGTTCCAACTGGAACTACTTTGCTCGCTTGTGCTGGTGGACTGACTACACTGTCCGAAAAGTATTTTTATCAATCAATATTTCTATTCTATCAATGGTAGAGCTCCTGGATCCGTGTAAGCGCTCAAGTGTTTTTGTTGCATTTTCATTAATAGTAGTAGGACTTCTCGAACCATCTATTTGCTCGAGTGTTTTAGCCGTATTTTTATTAAAAGTAGGACTCTTGGAATGATCTGCTTCATTTTTTTGTGGAATTTCCGTCAATAGTAGTACTCCTGGAAGCACTTAACTTCTCAATGTTTTTACCATATTTTTATTAGAAACAGAGCTCCTGGAACCACCTAATTGATCAAGTGTTTTTGCTTATTTCTATTAAAACTAAGACTCCTGAAATCATCTAACTGCTCAAGGGTTTCTGCTAAATTTCCGTTAATAGTGGCACTCCTGGAATCACCCTTCGGTCTCAGTTTTTTCTGAAACATTTTTATCAATAGTGGCGGTCGTGGAACCGCTCTAACTATTAGGTTGTTACAAAAATAATGGCTGATTTCAGAAGCCTTCCAGACCTTCGAGCGGCCATTATTTTTGTAACAACCTAATATTTAGCGGGTATTGCTTGCAAGATGAAACTTAACTCATAAATATATCTATATCTCGAACTCAATCAAATAATTTCGGAGGTTTTTGTAGGATATAGTCATTATGCTTTTACTGCGAAGAAAGGAATTCAATTTAATCCTGACTGTCGTGTACATTTTTGTTTTCTGTTTCTCTTCCATTATTTCACATACTTGTCGTGGGGCCTCACGTTTACACAATTACTTGCATTATGTGCGTTTTTCTTGAAATCAAACTAATTTTGCCACGTTTTAAATGTGTGTAATATTTATAAATTTAGGCCAACTTCACTGTCAGTATGTATGTACAGTTATGTTCAGTTGTTCTAGTAGCCTAAATATCATCGATTTCTATTGTGACCAATTGGAGTTTAGATGTTTCCCTCGTTTATAATAACTATTGCAAACCGTGTAAAATGGAAGTTATTTCACGACTAATTGCGATACTGGAAGGCCCAGTTATACGTCTCAACCCCTGGAGACTTGCAAGGAAGTAAGGCAATTAACTAACCAACGAGACCAGGAATATACGATTGTGTCCTAATTTCTGCATCCGCGCTGCCTCGAGCAACTCCCTCAGGATGTGTGTGGTAGTTGCGTGTTATTATTAAAATAGAATATGGCAACAAGAACTGGCTGTTGGATCCATTCTTGGGTTGCTACTCAAGTTCCATGGTGTATAACCTAAAGGCATCAATCACGCACATGCATCTCAATTACACACAGACGTATCAGCCACGGCCACATATCTTAATCACTCACAGGCATTTCAGCGTATATTAAAATCTCGTATGTAGTCCAATGAGCTAAGGGGCTGTATCAAAGTTAAGTTACTACAGAGGTGAAGTTCAGCAAACTAACTCACTTTTCCTGCCAGTATAACCGTGCTAATAAACAAGTCAAGCTCATGACATTTGCTACTGGATTTCATATGCTTTTCAGCTCTCCGTATGCTCGTAAACAGCAGTATACCTGGAAGGGTTGATTATCTCAATTGAACTTAGATCTGAAAATTATTTCTCCCAGATAATCTGAACGAGTTTAGATGTAATTTCCCATTTTTGACTCATAGTAATGAGAAGGGACTGTCATTCGCTGAAAATGGAAACATTTTTTTCTAGCAGCCGTCTCATTATTGTTGGGGTAAAATTTGGACTTCCAAATGATGGATATTTGATAAAAGTTCGGAGTTCTGTGAGCGCCATCGAAATTGCTTTTTTTCCTTATCAACTCCGGTTGTAAATACAACCCTAGACAAAATTATTTAATAAAATAATTTCTATAGGCGTTAAAATATCTATCATGAAAATCATGATTTCTCCGGAAAATGCGATCACGGCCGGTCAGTCTTCGTAGTTTGCAGCTATTCTGTGACTCACACGCACATCATGCCCGGCATATCCGGCCTAGTTGCCTGTGCATGATTCTGGTTCGTCTTCAGATCACCTGTTGTTGCGCCATCGAGCCGTTTCCGCGCCTTAAGGCAAACTGGCGTCCCTTAGCTCTAGCCTGCGGCTAAAAAACAAGCCCTCCAATTCTTGTGTCTTAAAGATGAGACAGTGGCACGCCCAACAGGTAAATGTCTAGCTCACTCGTATGGAAGCCTACCGATTAATTCTTGTAGTGCGGATGAAATATGGGTATCTATTCGGTGGATGCATGGGCAAATACAGTTGGGATTCGTATGTCCAAATCTTTTCGCCTGTTTTATTTGTTCTGTTGTATATTTCTTTCTGTTTTTTATGAAATTCGTCTAAAAATGATTCTCACATACCTTCTATAATAGTAACACCAGCTACGATTATGAAGAGGATCTTTCCTTCTAGCAATGTTAGTGGTAGAGGTACTGTATTTACTTGACGGTTTTTATTTGTACATTTGAATTACAATATTTAAGTACAGTTAAGACTTTTAAAATATACGTATTTATTTTATATTTAACTAGAATTACTCGAAATTTTGCTACATTTCGTAGTCTTATTTACCTTAATTTCACCTTTATTTTTTATTCAAGTATTTATGATGAATCTTAGTTTACATGGAAGTTCTTAATCTTTCTGTAATAAGATTGTCATTTTTTGCGTAGTAAAATTTCTCCACGATTCATGAGCAAGTTTTTAAACATTCTTTAATCATTTCACGTTTTCGTTTCTCACGAAAGTAATTATTTAGGTTCATTTTTTGACCTGCTGCAGTTATATTCTCTTTAACTCATTCCTTTTCGAATGCTCCGTTCTGGAAGCCCATTGGCTACCTCCTTATTCTGCGGTGCCTCACACTGCTTGGTGTGATGTGGCTGGACGCTTCCCACAGACTACAAATTACTCACATCAGTCCACACTAAATGTGTGGTAAACCAGACGTCGTGCTGCCTCATGAGCAGCACGTGACTAGAAAACTTGCTCGTAATGTTTTATTACGTGCGTTATAACTTTTTTTTATGTATGTGTGGTTCTTTCTCTAACATATACTTATAATACGCTGAGATCGCGGGTTCATGTACATTTAGAGTGGAGAACAATCATTTCAGCATGTTTCAAGTGCGCTTATCCGTAGGTCCCTTCATCAGTTATGAAATAGAGCAGAGATTTAAACCGTAATTTTTTGGGTTTGTCTGCTTTTTTATTTGAGGGCAACGACTTTACGTTAATACGCTGTTACGGCTTGTGATGTAGCGTATTTTCTGTTTCATAAATAATCATTAGAGGCATTCCATCCTCAAATTAATTCGTAGTTTGTGCTCTATAGAATAGTACTTTCGTACTATATTCGTAAATATTGTTAATAAATGCGTTTAAGATCAATATAAGTTGTATGAATAATATGAACTGTATTTTGAACCCGCGCATAGAATCCATTAAGCAAACATATTTTAAAAAAAACTTTCCACTGCTGTTCTTCAGCGAATTTCAAACTTTGATTCACATCAGAAAGGAACTCTTCTTAGGTTCTCCCTCATTGCATTTTCTCAGTCCGGTACTGGATTTTAAATCTAGCATATACGAGTATACTAGGCAGAATAAACTAGACCTGGCGGTCACAAGCGTGATGATCAGCTACGACCATCAGTTCCGGCAGCGGTGTGCGGAAGCGAACGCTTCCGCTGGACGTGAAGGAGCGTCTTGTGTGTGGCGATCGCTCGTTTTCGGTTAACACAAAATTACGACGGTGTTTCTATGTATAATTTCTTAGGCCTTAAAGATGTACGATCGTGCCTGTTGGGCATTCGAAGTTACGATGGTTTTATTTATGTTATTTAGTTTTGGACGTCTATGATGGATTATTTCACATGTCATTTAATTCACCTTTTCGACTGACGTGTTGCATGTTAGTTATTTACCGGTTGTGTACACCTGTAGAGATAAAATGTATGCTGTATTATGCGCACACATCCCCAGTAGGCATGATGAATATCCTAAACGTTACCAAAAGTACATTTTGCTGAAAAAGGACGATAATTTAAAAATACATGTTTGCATCCTAAGTATGCGAAATACTAGTTTCACATATCGGGGGTAAGATTGAGAAAATACAGCACAATATAAATGAAGCTATAAATAATTTTAATGTTACGAGTCATTAAACAGTTTTGGCAACTTGTGGTGATATTGTGGCGTAAATGTGTGTATATGTATGTATGTATGTGTGTATGTATGTATATATATATATATTGTATATACATATGTATACATATATATATATATATTGTATATATGTATATAGATAAATATATGTTTATCTGGTCCTTTCCTGTAGAGCAAGAGATGAGAAATAAATAAATCGTGGGAAGGTGTAGGCGTGCTCAACTATGCAGGAATGGAGACTTGACGTCGCCAGTGACAATGAGGAGATAACAACTGACGACCTACATGTCCGTGGTAACAACTGACGACCTACATGTCCGTGATAACAACTGACGACCTACATGTCCGTGATAACAACTGACGACCTACATGTCTGTGATAACAACTGACGACCTACATGTCTGTGATAACAACTGACGACCTACATGTCTGTGATAACAACTGACGACCTACATGTCTGTGATAACAACTGACGACCTACATGTCTGTGATAACAACTGACGACCTACATGTCTGTGATAACAACTGGCGACCTACATGTCCGTGACCGTGGTGTTTTCCTCTGCGTCTTCCTCCTGTTGATGGTGTATGACTCTGATGTATACTGATGATGGTGTATGACTATGATGTATACTGATGATGGTGTATGACTATGATGTATACTGAAGATGGTGTATGACTCTGATGTATGCTACTGCTAATCTACTCTTATAACTCTGATGTGTGCTGATGATAATGTATGATATAACTACAAACGATATATGCTCAATTCACGTAAGTTCACACAATATATGTAAGTGCTCACTTCCTTGAGGGGCGATAAGAGATACTTTCATGAAGACTCGATTTATTTCAGTTAAGCTTTTTAATATTTTTGTTGAACGCGTTGACTCCGAAGTGGTACGTATGTGTACCACTTAGGTTAGGGTCTATAATTTTTTCAGATCCTTCTAGTGACTATGCGTACAAAGTGAAGTTTTACACCAGTCAGGCAATCGGAGGCAACGTGTTAAAATTATTAACGATGCAAACGTATCTCAAGTTAAATTGGGTAACTTAGTGCAAGTTAAAGCATGTTGATAGAGTAAGGAGTTCATTTGTGCGGTTTCATCGCATTTTTCGAAAGTTTACAAATTTATCCGACTCAGAACCAGTGGATAACTCCCGCTCTATCAACGATAAATCTTAAACGAAAAGGTTCTGTCACAACTTTTAAAACTCAAATAATTTTGAAATTATGTTTGAGCAACTACGATATGAATAATTTGAAGCTCTGCTGCGTTTGGCTGTATTTTTGCCATCAGAAAGACGTGTTCAACCTAGAAACTATCGTTGTCGCGTACCATGTCAAAATTTGGACATGTTACGATAGGGGAAGCACGAGTGGAGGGGACATTCTCTAGCAAAACCTAGACTGGTCCAGTATTTAAATAACTCAACTACAGGTACATACATCTTTTTATTTCTGGGTGGAAGTTATTTCATCTGTCCCGCCTAGAATTGCTACTGTAAATTTATCTTAAATATGCGTTTCGGTTCTTTGACTTTTCTTATGCTTCGAATCACGAGTTTTGCTTCTGCTGTCCTTCTTTCATCTACCTCCATTAATTCTGTTCGAATTTTAGTTCTTGATCATCTCTAGCCATGCATTTCCCTTATATTTACTAATATAATGCTGAACGCAATATTTCAATACTAGTAGTCTGCGGAGGTTTTTCAGTAGCTCAGAAATAGGGTCTACAGGACCGATCATGACCATTTTTTTTGTCTTACCTTACTCAATCTGCATGGAATAATGCCTGTTTCTTTCACTAAAGCTGGGGAAAACTATTAAATCAGTGTAACTTGAATTTATAGCAGTACATATGCCACGTAAATAATCGAAATTTTCGAAACTCGTTCTTTTACACCTGTAACATGTATAAAACCAAAAGTCTTGAACCTCGTTCTCCTGAAGAAGATTCCTGCTTAATATTAGTTCAATCGTGTTTATAAATTGATTGAAGCATCTAAGAATTGTATTCCTGGTTGAGCACAATCTCTATCATTGATCATTGTTGCAGCTGGACTGCGGAGGACTTGTCGGTGGTGTGCCGTCAGTTGGGTTTCACTGGAGGTCAGTACTACGAGTGGCAGGACAAACCCAACAACGACACCAAAAGCCTCCTGCTGGAGACACCCGCATGCAGCGGCTCAGAGAACAGCATTGAAGAGTGTGGTGCCTGGGGGAGCAAAGCTCTGGGCGGTGGTGTTTGTGGTAAGTTTGGGTGGGGTATGCCGCGTGAATAAAGAATAGAATAAGACAATGGAAACGAGCAGTTTGGCCAATTCGTGGGTTGAAATCCATGTCCCATGCCGTGATACCCAAGTCCCATGCCATCAATATCTTAGTAGTTTCGATAGTATTAGTAGTAGGCTCCTTCAGTCTCGAGAGTCCGTAGGCTGCACGTCTAGATAAGTCTTGAAATGCGTTGGTAAATGCGGTGCAGGAGTAACCTCTTCAGCGTGCATGGCCTGGTAAGACACGTTTGAGGGCTTTGTTGTTACGTCGTTCGTACAAAATCTGATGATGCTTTTTCTATAATCGAAGTAGTTGTGCACTTTGATCCCTTTGTGGTGCTTATTGCAACTTGTTGATATACCTTTACAGTCACATTGGTGGGAGTACCCATATGATTTAAAATAATACTTTTATATTTGTCCCTCGTCACCCCCAGATCTGCACCCCGACCTCGGCGTAGCGTGCGGAGAATATCACGCTGATTGGCGGGGTTCCCACTACTGGAAGGGTATCGACTTCCTAGATGCACAATTCGACCGCAGACTACAAGAAGAAAATACCCAGTATATAAAGGTGAGTGGCTTCACAGGTGCGAGTCTTAACGTTTTTAAATTGTGAATTGGATTCGAAATACATAACAATTATTTTTAAATGTAGCGGTTGTATCTGTAGAACAATGTCCAGTCTGTGGTCGATCACTTAGGATTTTATTTTGTTCTGAAGCATCAGTCTAATTCCCTCCCAGCCGACGTTCTCGTTTTACGTCGAAAATTTGAAAATCCTAAAAGCTAACTTTTTTTGCAATTGAAAGTTTAGAGTAGTTTTTATTTGAAATAGTATTCTTGCTGTAAATAACTACTTCAGCTTTTGTTAGTTATCTCTACTGATGAGGCTGTTCCTTTAATTTTCAAAATATCAGTTTGCTTGACATTCGCTCCCTGTTGAATACTTTATGTTGTCTGCTGGCTGTGTCAACACAAACTCATCGTACGTCCTCCCCACTGATTATTCTTGTAATTGTTACCTTGACGCAGGTATCGAAGTCGAGGTTGTCGTACGTGGACATCCAGCACGCAGGCTCGGGCCCGCTAAGGGAAGTGACTGCTGCAGTCCATGCCTTCAGCACCCCGCCCTTGCTGGATCACTTCAGCATCTCAGGCTCTGTGTACACTGCCATCAACTTTACGATGCCGGCCACTTATGTCTCTCTCTACGCCGCTAACATCACCGGCAACAGAGGTGATGCTTGATGCTGCTACCTGCGCGCAT
>VCRD01001191.1:23273-48991 GCA_006783055.1 Trinorchestia longiramus | reverse complement strand
ATTGAAAATGTTTCTTGATTTAACGCTGATATGAGCGAGCCATCTTCACAAAGCACGTATTGCAAGTGTTCATTCAAAACGGTGTAGGTCAATCCCTATTTCATATTTGTTAATGATTATTTTCATTATTATGAAAAAAATTGTTTCAGAATAACAAATGTATAAGTTTTAATGTAGGTCTGAAATATTTGTTATCAAATAACAGGGAATGATTTTTGGGACACTGTAATATTCATAAAAATAAGTGTCGATTTGGTCTTCTGCTAGTTAGGCTGGTCATCTCCTTTTTTTGATCACTTTCTTCTAGATCAAGTATCTGTAGTATACAAATTGCATTCATGAATCAAGTTTAGGTTTTAGGAGGTCACAGATGTACCACATGTCAGGGTAGATGGATCACATGAGTAAACCAGAGATGGAGAGCTGAGAACATGTCAGGGATTTAGTTCCTGTTAAAAAACGGCCGCTAGATTGTGATATGGCGCGTTTCCTGAAGAAAGAACCACAACTAATACTGCTGCTAATGGGCTATGATTTTGTTTTTAGTTGTCTGAGGTGAAAATATTCTCTTGATGACAAGTCTGTGATTGCAGTTGAATATCTTGAGTTACTCTTACAATACTGTAGAGTTTGATCCTTGCAACCGTTTCTTATTCTAGAGCATGTTAATACTTCACTAAAGTGTTTGTATTTTGTTTTTGAAGGAATTGTCTTTTTTCGACGTAGATTTACAGCGGCGGCCGGTGGGGGACAGTCTGTAGCCACGGGTGGACGGAAGACGCAGCTGCTGTGGCCTGCCAGCAGCTCGGCTACGTCCTCAACCCTGAAGACTGGCTGCAGCTACCAGGGGACTTGCCAGAAGACGGGCAGGATGCTCCTATCGTCAGGGGGTGAGTGGGTCGAACAGGCGCTTGTTAGTATTCAAATCGAAGGAAGTATTTCGTTTCTGACGTTAGAAATTAGGGAAAATTCTGTAGGAAGTGAGAGACATTCAAGCGTTTTTCATCTCTCAATGAAATGACATTCCTAGAAACAAAACAAACAAACAATCTTTATTTCCAATCAAGTACACAGTACATAGACATTTAGTACATTGGTTTTTCAAATTCTTAAGGTTAACATTCTTAGAGTAAGGGTGATGGTGAGCTCCATGCGACGATCCTGGGATGTGTCCATGGGATGTGTCCATGTGTTGAGGGCTTACCGATAAGTGCGAGCTCACGGCGTGAAACGAGAAACAGCTCGTATTCATTGCCGGGTTTCGAACCCGCAGAAGTCTTTCTGCACAAGCAGAGACCCGATACAGAACACGGGCCGCAGACCACTCGACTACGGTGGCTGTTAGAAAGTCTCTTGCGCTCCACTTACTGAAATGGACGCAATTGTCTCATTAGACTCACTTTACTGTAAATTACTAAACATCAAAAGGTACTCACCTTTTGCACTTGATCTCTGTGTTACGGGCATGACCAACCTCACACCATTACTGACAAGCGCAACGAAAGAGCGCTCAACAGCCCCCGACTCTGCAATAGGCTCTTACTCTGCTTAATCTTGAGTTTTTTAATAATTCTTTGTGTTAAATCATTTGCTATGATGACAGAGAAATACAGGGTCAGGCAAAATGATCTGACACATGTGTAGGTTAAATTTGTAGGTTAAATGTGTCAGATCATTTTGCCTGACCCTGTATTTCATAAAGTAAGCAAGCTGTCCTACAATGTCGTTTTAGGAACATCGTATGATATGATACATATCCTCGGGTCATTTCATTCAAACTTCAGAAAGCCATTCAGGACCCATGCATTACATTTTTATGCACTCATAATTGCTATATGAGTGTGTGAGATGATAATTAGAATAATTTTCCGCAGAAATATCGTATGCGACGAATTCGACACAGACGTGTCACTGTGCCGAAGCGACAATGAGTCCGAACTGGAGAACTCCTGCCGCCACGCGGACGACGTCGGCCTCCGCTGCTACCCACGCTCTTGGGCAGGCGTGCGTCTGGGCATCACGGCCAAGGAGAGCTACTTAAAGGGCGTCATCATCGAGAAGGCCGGTCTGCTTGACTACTCAAGTCGAGCTTTCAAACCAGGCATGTTGAGCGCTGTCTTCTATGTGGATATGTTTTGCCTTCCGATAGACCTTGGTTCTATTTGTTACTTGTCTACAACTGTAATTCTCTATTTTGTTTTCTGAATGGCCCTTCATGTATTACTTAATTATAACTAGAAATGTCCTATTGCAGCTCTACTTGTTAGCGTCTCAATGTTTCGATCTGAGAAACTGAACTTTGTGTGTCGTATTGTCGTTTTTCCTTCGTTATTAATCCGCTATTTATTGTTACGAATTTGATTTGTTGCTCGAAAATTGTCATTGATAAGCTGATTCTTCTTGACCACTCCGTTTAAACTTTTGAATTGTGCATGGTGAATACTCGTGTACGGCATGTATCAATTATTGGCTTTTAAAAGTGTGTTTTTCGTTTGTCCTTGTATCATTACTAGATTGTGAAAAGTTACCTATTTCCCATTTGATCTGCCATGCCTAATTCGATGACGCTGATTGTAGTGAGAAAAGGATTCGCTAGTTTAAGTTTTATCATTTTACTTTAAACCCTAATTTCATCTATTTCCACTCCTATTGAACATTTCTGTGATACGGAAGGTGCAACTCCTCGAACATACACGAAAATCACACGTTTACGATTAATGACTTTCACAAGTACTATTTGCTTTAAAGCCTAAAGTGAAAGCATGGAATGTATAGAGCGAAATAGGGGTAGGGAGCGATTTGAGCATAAGTCACGCAGCCAGTGTAAAAGTGCACTGAATTAGGCATTAAGCTTATCTACCGACGATTCTCAAAATGTCGACAGATGCCACGTTATACATAAAACTTTTGAGCCTGCAAAAGGAAATGTGAATGTCAAAGCTAGTCATAATCCCGTCATGATGTCACATTTTATCCTCCCAAAAAAATGTCCCATTGCGTCTTTGTACCTTTCAAGCTTGAGTTGTTGAATTGCAAACTTTCGAGTTATTTCCGTGTCAAATATATCACTAAATGTGTGTACAGTATTTGAACATAGGCTCATGTGTGCTAACACTCTTTTTTTTTTAACATGCTGGCTAATTTCTGTGACTGTATTCGGGGCAGCTTTGCAAGTTGACTTCCACCAGCACGTTCTGCAAGATCTAGACATCAGAGACAACTTGCAAGACGGTGTGGGCGTGATTTACTGCGACCAGTACTCCATCAGCAACCCAAACTCGCGCGTCTTCCGCAACTCGGCCTTCTATCGCAACAAGCGCCATGGCATCTCCTTCAGGCAGCTCGGCGCCAATATCACTGGTCAGTCATCACTTACCTCTATTCTTTGTGAACCATGAATGAATTTTCTTCTTGCCTAATGCTTTCTTTAGATCTTTCTCTGGGAGCTTGGTACCAACATCACTGGTCAGTCATCACTTACCTCTATTCTTTGTGAACCATGAATGAATTTTCTTCTTGCCTAATGCTTTCTTTAGATCTTTCTGTGGGAGCTTGGTACCAACATCACTGGTCAGTCATCACTTACCTCTATTCTTTGTGAACCATGAATGAATTTTCTTCTTGCCTAATGCTTTCTTTACATCTATTTCCGGCAGCTTGGTGCCAGCATCACCGGTCAGTCACCACTTACCTTGTTACCTTGGAATAAAGTTTCTTCTTCCCAAATTCCGTCCTCGAACTGGAACTCGCAAGCGTGTAGCCTCATCGAACCGATATTTGGAACTGCTTTTTTCTGAATTTATTCTTCGGTTTTACGTTTGCAAGAAGGATTAAGAAAATAGTTTTACTTCTAATTAATGGTTAACACATTTTCGAAAGCTGAAAGTTGTCTCTCATCATTCTGCATGCCCCAGAGCAGCACGTGTGTTGCCGGAGATGTTGTCACTTCTTCCACTTTTTGTACTTTCCTTAGGATTATTGGCTCCTACCATCAGCATATTAAGACGCTGATGACTATACTAAAATGCAGTTTTTTTCAGATATTATAGATCTACACCAAAACATTGTTGAGCTATGTTATTAATTTTCTTATAGCCTTGAAAATTTTTGAAGGTAAAAAGAATATGGAAACTTGTTCACTGTGAAAAACTTTCTTATTAGCTTCAAGATCTAGGGGAAAAGTCCTACGTATGCATCTTTCATTTTTTGAGATACTTATGAACAGCAAGAACTATCTGATTAGATCCGTATTGCCGTGAGGAACTAGGCTGCGGGGACTCGTATTTGAACAAATTATAGTTAGTGTATGTCTTACTGATAACATTGGTGATGCAGGCTCTGAAATGACGTACAATGGGGGCTCGGGCCTGCACTTCAACCCCTTCCTGCGTCGGTCAGACCAGCGTGAGATGACTGGCTGGCTCAAGCTGCTCTCCTGCTCCGTCTCCCTGCCCTCAGACTCAACTCAAGTTGTCCTAGAGAAGGATCAGCCCTACCGTGTCTGCACCACGACGCTCAAGAACCAACCTTCCAAAGAGCAGACTCTTGTGTTCACGGTCAGTTCCGTGAAGTTCCTCTCCCACGTAGTGGAATTGTTATGAATATTGTATACTGTGAATGATGAATATTATGAATACTGAATATTATGACTACTGGATATTTTGAATACTCTACCCTATATGAGAACATTCGCACAAAATTCGCAGATGTGAAGGGATGGGAATTTGATGAAACTTTTTTTAGGTTCTGCTATTAGCAGTTTGTATTAGGGATCTTTGCGTTGTTCTCACGGAGAACAATCAGTCCATGTTTGACCAGTATCACAGAAACAATGCAAACTAAGATGTATCGGAAGGCTAAATTTTAACTAGCTTATGTGGTAAGTAGGGTATAAGGAGCATGTATTTCCTGTGTTTTATTCTCTGTTCTGTTATGAATGCCACGAAAGCCGTGGTTTCTCAAAACTTGTATTGTCGCTCTCATGAATCAGACAAAAATTTCGCACACCCTGCTACGTGAATTTTTTCTGGTAGTTAAAACTTAGGAAATAGTTCACGTTCATTACGTGTTGAAATTTTCAAAAAATATTAATATTTTGAATGATTAAAATTATTTTCCTTGCTCTTTCGTCTTTGTACACCTTTCTTAGTTTGCCTTATGGTTTTTGAGAGTCAACTCAGCGCTCTTTTTCTCAATAACTGAATTAAGAATCAAATGAGAAGCAGAGGTCGATTTCTTATTCGTTTAGATTAAGTAACAAAATGTGGCACTGAATTGTTTGCATGAGGATGCTGCACAAAATTTATAATCTGCAAGAAAACAACTAACACAAAATTTGGATTCATCGAATAGTTAACTCTAAATATTCCTTATTCGCTGCTTCTGCTGTCTTCCAAAATGTTCTGCTCGACTTTCGAATTTGACTCGTGTTTTTCAAGTGTAAAATCATTGTAGAAAAGGGACTATTTTCAAGTATGTTTTCATGCTCAGTAGTATGTTTTTATTTCACAGATCTACAATATATTACCAACCTTTTACTTTACAGCGTGTCTCTCACTTTATTTTCGCTCGTAACACCCGTGTGAAGCATTCTCTTTTATTTTTCAGACTGATCAGAGGAATGTTATCGGCATACAAGTGTTGAGTCCTGTCAGTTCAGAAAGCTCGGAGAAAATTACCCTCTACGATTACAAGGAGATCACCTCGTTGAAGGTGAGAGAGATGAACAATTAATGTCTTTGATAACAAGGAGATCACTGAGTTGAAGGTGAGTGAGTTTGAGAATTACTTTCTTTGATTACAAGATCACTGCGTTGAAGGTGAGAGAGATGAAAAATTACTTTCTTTGATTACAAGATCACCACGTTGAAGGTGAGTGAGATTGAGAAATACTTTCGTTGATTACAAGATCACTGAGTTGAAGGTGAGAAAGATGAAGAATTACTTTTTGATTACAAGATCACCACGTTGAAGGTGAGTGAGATTAAGAATTATTCTCTTTCATTACAAGGAGATCACCGCGTTGAAAGTAAGCCTGTTTGTCATGGGCGCTTAATGTCTCACAATTGTGCTCCTTTCTTATACGTCAGGCTGCTTAATTATACAGTTAAATAAAAAGTTCCTCCTTCAAATTATTGAGTGCGCTACCATTGTCTTAATTCATTGTATGATTTTAACGTGAATTAAACGAGTTAATCATTTTATTAATTCTCTTCCGTATAGCAGAAGCGTGTTAGATTCGCTACGCTCAACGTTTTAATTGTTTTTTTTACTTCGGTAACTCAATTCAAGCTGATTTTTCCTTCTGTTTGAACACAACGGATGTAAGAATCAACGGTGAAATTCTTGTTTTTACTGATAATTTTCAAAATAACTCGATGAATAACTCAATAACTCGTGTAATTACCAAGTCAAGGTGTAATGTGAGTCAGGTAATTATTACGTAAAATGTTATGACTTACATGTTACACTCCTGTTGCCTAAGTATGATAAAGGTGCTTATGCGTGACTGAAGTGCCTGTGCGTGATTCTTGCCTAAACTTTAGATGGTATGGCACTTGGATAGTAACCCAAAAATGGATCAATCGGCTCATTCCTGTTTCTATATTCCATTCTATTTCCAGGAGGATATATCATCACCTAACTTGCGTTCATTTGAGTAATCTTTATAGAAACAAAGCGTGGTGGTCCTCGTAGTTTTGCATTCAAATCTCCTTGTGTCACAATTCATCCGTAACTTACCTCTGCCTTGACTCCTTTTTCTAAAATCAACTAAAAACACTTATTAGTATGTCCCCAAATGTGAATGTTAACGTGGTTTAAAAAACTATAATTTGGTGATTGTTACTTTAGTAAACTTTATGAGGAATATGCTTCGAGGAAATCTTGCTCGTTGCAGGACGTGAATCGTTGGGACCTGAAGGAAGACCAAGTTGTGTTCCCGACAACCACTTCCAGCTACGTCCTCACACTGCATTACGTGTCAGGGTCTCTGGCTCTCGGCGACGTCTTCATTCTTCTCACCGCGGTGGACCGTGAGTTAGATTAGTCCTCGTTAACGTATGGATATTTGTTCGATAATGTACCTCGGTTTTTAGCTTGTCATGGGTCATGTTTTGTGAATTATCCGACAGTAAAGGTTAATTTATGCGTAAGATAAATTGCTATACATTACTCTGCACTCATGTCCCGAATCAGAAAAGTAGCCGAAGACGAGTTTATGCGTTCTCGCGACTGCTAAAGTGTTGGCTAGCAGTTATTTTTCTTGTTAGTTTGACTCAGAGCCCCTATTCTATACAGCATGTGTCGTAAAACTGTGCAAAGCTCTGGTTTACTACTACTGTCTTAATTTGTCCCTTGTAAAATGAATCGTTTAGAGCTCTTACAATGTGTATCTTTGTTGCAGCCTCTCATAATGCTTATCTCGTTTGCCGTATCTTATGATATGTATCCTGAGTACCATCTCTTACAATATATATCTTGATTACTGTCTTTTAGAATGTGTAGCTTGATTACTGTCTCTTATAATGTGCATATTGGTCGCCGTCAGGTCGTCATATGGCGATGGCTGGTGACCTGAAGAACTATCGCTCCAAGTGGCCTATGGTGTTCCTCTCAAACTCCCGCCTCACCTTCAACGACATCGGCATCTCGACCTTGCATTACAACAGGTACTGCTCGATCTTTGTGATCAGAGTTGTGTACTTTGGTTTACATCAACGAAGAGGGATGGTAGAAAAAGAATGTTCATTAAAAGAATGTTTCCTATAAAAGAATCCGGGAAGAAGAATGTTTATTGGGGCCCTTATTTTACTCTCAAGGCTAGAAAAAATCCCTTCTAACTAGGATTATATTTGAACTGGTGTAGCTCTCGTATTGGTTATTTCGTGAAATGTTGGTTCAGATATCGTACTGTTTTCAATAATGAAATCTGCAAATTAAAAAGAATTTCCGGACTAAGTTTGAACAAAGTGCTAGAAATCATTAGAGATTGTTTTCTTGTTCGTGTGAGTTGGAAAGAGAAGCCGAAAACTGGATACTTGAAAATACCTGTAGCTTTACAACATATGCAGGATATCATGACTCGTATTTTTATGACCACGTGGCTTTGGTGTATCCATGGCCACATGGCTTTGGTATATCCACAGCCATATGGGTTTTGTATATCCATAGCCATATGGCTTTGGAATATCGATGGTCGCATGGCTTTGGTATATTCATGGCAGCCTGGCTTTACTATATCAACGGTCGCATGGCTTTGGTATTTCCACAGCCACAACAGTGTGACTGTAGAAATACTCTACTGCTCTACTTCAACACCCAGATACCTGACTGAACAAAACGACCACCTGCTACGGTCGTCCAACGAGACCATCCAAGTGTACAACTGCTCCATTGAGAAGAACATCAACCAGGCTGTGTACGTGCTGTCTCCATACCGCGTGCGTCACGACAACCACCACATGGCTGAGTTCACTTTCATGATCAACAAGACGAGCATCTCGAATAACGGCCTGGGAGTCGTACAGAACAGCTGGTCAGTACGACAGGTTTATTGTGATTTAGAATAGAACATAGCAATAGGGACGAACCGAGTAGTCCATTCTTTTTGCTGTGACTCAAGTCCTATGACATCTAAAATTAGGGCATCAACCACACACAGACAAATGGAAATATGTTTTCCATGTATTCTATAAAGAAGGTTAGATGGAAGATAACACAGTACAGTATAATGGAGTTTGTGTTGAATGAATTAGGGATCGATTACCATTCCCTACTTCGTAGGGCCTTCGTACTTATACACGGTAAAGCAGTGTGCATCTTCTGCAGATGCATAAGATCCTGACTTAACCACTGCAGTCTTGGACAGAAAAGAAGCGAGAGGCGGTATGGTAGAGTTTTCAAACATCTAAGAATGAGTCTACCAAGAACCAGATGATTTATTTTTCTTGTTATGTAACTATAGTCATTCTTATGATTTGTTTAGAGATCGGGACTAAGAATAGCAGCATCATGATAATTTTCTATAACGTTTTTAATCTTTTCTTATTTTTCAGGGACATCCGTGAGTCGAACAACCTCTTCCACTGGGTGTTTGAGTCCGTGGCTATGAAAGAAAATACAGGCGGTGTTTCGTTATCTCTGCCATACGTGTGGAAATTTAACGAAAACTTCACACATTCTGTGTACGTGAACTCGTCCAGCTTCTCGAGCAACACGGGGTTCGGCTTTGTAGTGGACGGTCACTTTGCTAAAGTGAACATCACTTCATCTCGTTTTGAAGACAACACTTGCAAGCGAGGTGCTTTCTCCATGCGAGGCATGGAGAAGCAAATGTTCATTCACGATAACAAATTCTCGAGGAATATTGGGAAATTTATGATTGAGTTCAACATGGACAGTCAAAGCGATATTTTAGGAGATGTTTTGGCCTATTTTGAGTACAATATTGTGCAAAATAACAAGCACTATCCAGTTTCTATGCTGAGAACGCGAACGTTTCAGGCAGCTAGCACTGCTGTCACAATTAAAGGCTTACAGAAAGTCAACATCACTCACAATTTGTTCGGCAGCAACGAAATGGACTATGAGCTTCTTGCAGGACTGTACACAGCGCGTATTAAGAACTACGTAAACGTTGAGGCGAATTGGTGGGGTAGCGCAAACGGATCCTATATCAGAGAGAGAATATTCGACTTCAACGACTGGAACAACTACGCCATCGCCGACTATCTTCCTTACCTCACTGCCAATTCTTTGAATGCTCCTGTCAAGTCTGAAGGAGGTCATCCTAGCGATCACATTGATTTTAATGCTTTAGGTGGGCAACTGTTCAATGACCTTGTTCTTCAATACCGACCTGAACCTTACGTAGTCAAGTCAGACCTGACTGTGATGCCGGGTGTAACTTTAACCGTCAAACCTGGAGTGATTATCGAGTTCTACCCCGGAATCGGGATTCTGGTGCTCGGTCGCCTTCTTGCCGTGGGAATGAGAGGGAATCACATCAAATTCCAGCCTGTGGACCTATCGAAAACGGTGGACTACCGCTATGCGTACTCAACCGCACACCCGCGCTTACGGAGATCCCTGGGTCCCTACGAAGACGAGACGTTCGATGCAATCGTAAATTCGAAAGATCGTGAAACACGATCTGTTCAATCTTCAAGGCAGTCACGACTGCCCATCGACGTGCGCTTGTGTATTGAAGGAGAGTGTGGCAACAGAAGGTTAGTGTCCAGTGAAACATTTAAATCTAACCGCTGTTTCTTAAAAACTAAATGTAGACCTCTCCCGTAAAATAAACTTATATCTATTTAACTTTTATGTTTATTCTTCTTACCGAGGTAAGGTAATGTTATTTCCGATAAAAATTATGGGCCTACTTGTGTATCTTTTTTCGTCTAAATAATTATGAAAAAGTTTCTCAAACTTGGTTTGAGAAATACGTTTTTCTGAAAATTGTTTGTTAGTCTTTCCTTGCGTACTTGAGCTCCGAAAGGATGTCTGTAACGACCTGCTGTGAAGTCGGTAACAGTATTGTAGAAATTTGTTCTGGGCTAGATTTGTTCAAGCCATTCAGTTTCGGAATGGGTTTGAATTTTCCCATCATTGCGCCCAGCGTTGTAATGAAAGAAATGATATAAAATTTTAGGACAAACAAAATGAAGAAAAATGTAACCATCGTGAAAGTATTTAGTCATCAGCTCCATAGTTAGTTCTAGAAGCCCCTTTTAGGCGTCGTTTGTCAGGAATAAAAAATAATAATAATAAGAGAGCTTGTCGAAGAAAAACATTAAAACTCGTTGCCTCTTGACTTACAGAGGAAGATCCAAGACACCAATTTCATTAAGGGTCGTGTTCAGCTTAAAAACAAACCATGATTCTACATATCTTAGCTATTTTTTAACACTAATAGGATAGTCGAGGAGAGGTATGCAAAAACAAGTCGAATCATAGACATCAACGCTGTTGCTGTACTGCACAGTTCATTTCACTTGGTTGACTGACTTTCATTGAGTTGTGTTGATATTTCTCGGATGTGCAGAGACGGTTTCCTGGAGCTGTACAATGTAACGACACGTCAGTGGGTGCCAGTCTGTGACGACAGATTTACGGAACGCAACGCGCAGGTTGTGTGCCACCAGCTGGGCTACAACAAGCTACACTACTTCCTAGGCCGCAACATACGTACCGAAATGTACCCTAACGCACTTGTGCGAGTCAGGACGTGGCCTGAGCCCATACAGTGTCAAGGTTAGTACGTAGTACACTCCTGCTAGTTCGAAATTGTAGATTGATTGATGTATTTTGGTTTTAGATCTACGATCAATGTGGCTCGAAATATTTTTCAGTCAATTTTTTAAAACATTTTTTCGATTTTATTTTCAAATGAGAACATAATTCTTACACAATTATTTTATGTTATTTGAAAGATCTTAACCGTGTTGCTAAGCATTTGCACACCACTGTGAGAACCGCAGCTTTTACTCAGTATAGTTTAAAACACAGTACACCTTACCCACCAAATGAAAGAGAAGTATTTAAAATAATAAACCCAATGTCCTATTCATATAGGGACGGAAATGAACATGGCTGAGTGCCCCATCCGCATGAACGGCCAGATCTTCGACCATCGCTACGAGTGCTCTTGGAACGATGACTTCGTGTACATTTCGTGTGGGGAGCGCCATCTTCCAAACCCAGATCTCGAATATTGGGGCGGTGTCAGGTACTTGGACTGTATAATATTAGACCATCAAAACTTTCTGTTACATCTAACACAGTATAATAAATGTATGTAGTATTGTTCTATTTCTACGTGTAGTGACGGCTTGGGTACTGGCTGACATTCAGAAATATGCGATGGTTCCTTTTCCCGTTGCCAGACAAGCATGTATGTCAGTAGCCTCAAACTACTTCGTTCTTATTTACTGCTAATCAGAACAGGTCATAATGAGGAATAATGTCACCTGATGTTACCCCATTGTCATCGCATGGTACCTAAAAGCAGTTTTTTTGCTGGTTATTTGTGCCAATCTAAAGTCCTTCACCACTCAATCACGCTCGTCATCGAAAAAAAGACACGTGTACTCAATATTTATACGCGCATTTACCCCATAGCTTGACCCCAAGTGAAACAACATTGTTTTCATGTGCCGAGAATCGTGCGTGTTGCTGGCTTCACAAAACGGCATGAAAAGCTGTGACTGTACAAATTTTCGTGTCCCACAGTACTTTCTTCTGATTGGTAATGAACGAATCTTAGCCTTACATTACGTCTCCAGTGTGCAACAATCCATTGTGATACACCTTCACATTTGGGGTTAAAACCTCACGAATGAAAATCGTTGGACTCTGTAAGTTCTAGTTTAATTCTACAGTAATGTGTGGCCGTTTCTCTCACTTGTTCCCATACTCCTCGAAAGAGTAGGTGGTATCTCAGACTCGGCCGTAGTGTTCTTACGTCAAAAATTAACTGGCTAAAAAGCTTACTATAATATAAAGAGCAGCAGGATTTCTGTCAGCTGGTGCCTTTTAATGATCTTAAGGAGTTATTTTAAATTAACACGAGAGATTTTGCTACCGTTATATTACGTTTGGTAGATCCTGGAGAAAATTTAGATGAACCTCAACATATAATGTGTATGCGTTAGTATTTATTAGGAAGCGTAAAACGATCATTGGGACCGTTATTGAATATATGTATACATCATGATACAAAAATATGTGTAATAAGGGTTCCTTTTTTTTTGCCAACGTTTTCTGATACGTTTATTGATCAAGAGATTGTTCAGCTCAGTTTGTATGAATCTATATTTTTGGACAATTGACAGGGTTGCCCATAAGTTCCTGACCCTTTTAAAAACGCTGTAACTATAAAACTAGGAACGGTAGAGAGATAAGGTTGCTTTTATATTGAAGAGCGGATTTTAAAGTTTTTTGTGTACCTATACTACCAACAGTTAACACATATCCTTGTAAACTAGTTTTGTAGTTAGAGCGTTTTTAAAAGGGTCAGTAACTTATGGGCCACCCTGTATATTACTACACCTATTATTAGCTTCAATTCTTCTGCCCCATGCGCTGTGATGTTAGAACCGTCTCATAGTTCCCTCTCAAACTTGGCTACTTGGACGAGCTGTAGTAAAGACATTATACAACTGTTTCGAATAATATAAATTTCAGATTCTCGATCCCGAGCTTCGAGCACAGCCGCGTGTACAGCCGAATCCACGACCCATACACACACCACCACGGGCCGTATAACAGCTCGGCCTGGCCCTCCGTGATGGAGTATGTGGACGTGATGGGTGCTGGTGTGTTACACAACGAGTTCTCTCCGGCCATCATGTCCTTCCATGACGCCCCCAGGCTCAGAGGGGTGGCCGTCACCTACTCTGCGTCCGACGGTGTCACCCTCATTTCTGCTGTTGACCCCTTCGATATGCTCTACAACAGGTAGGAGCTCCGTGACAGCGCTGTGAGAACAACCTCAGATAATATCTGAATGACAGCAGATGCTTTTGAGGCGGAAGTGTATCGGGTCAAGACTTTAATACCAAACTGCATTGATGAAGGTTATTTATCGTTCACCTTGCTTCTTTTTTGCTCTGCCAGTACACCTGATGGTTACAAGTAGCGAGAAGGCTTAGTGGTCATATATTACTGAGGACGTGTGCCGTGATAATTTGCTCATCCTAGTGTTTCTCCCGTTTCTAGATTCGTTTTTAATTACTTACTTTTTGGGTACTGCAAAATACTGAGCACATTGGGTTCAATTTTTCTGTTTACTTAGTAAGTCGTCGCATAATGTTATATAAGTGCTCTTAATTTTTCGTTTAACTCATTTTACCTTGACTACCAGCCGACAGAGAGGAAGAGTGGGCCAAGGATTGATACTATGTATTATCAGTCGAAATTTATCGTACAGTAAAAGAATTAAGAATAACTTTCTAATTTCAACAAGACAGTTCTTTCGTATCTTGCTCGAAAATGTGGATCAGTTAGCAGTACAATCACGGTGTGAAATCAATCAATTTCAACTTGATAAACATCCTCTGCGTTCATTTCTACTACTCAGCGGTTGTTCCATTCCACCAATCAAGTAAATGCGAATAAACTTTTACAAAAAACAGTTTTTCTTGTTAGCTGTTTTCACAGTTTTCTTTTTTCCTGTCACACATGGGAAAAAATCACACAACGCTGGACAATATCGTCTAAGAGTATTAAACTCGTCGAACTCTGATCGTATTTGACAATTCATGTCCTAGTAAGCACACTGCTCTCTAGTTTATTGTTTTATTTTCAGGTTCGAACACAATTTAGGGTATGGCATCTCAGTTATGGGTCTCACTGGAGAGACCAGAGAATCGGACGAGTCCTCCTTCATGCCTCTGACTCACGTCCGGCTGCCTTACCATGTTTTCGGCATGGTCGACATTTGCGACTCAGCCAAGGAGATGATCATCGAAGAGCGAGTTTTGCTTTACTATAAATACGACAACAAGCCTGTCGACTGTGTCAAAATATTTTCCTCAGTCTACGACGTGAAAAACTTTGGTATTAGGTACGTTGTTAACAAAATTTTGGCCATAGTTTCGAGTGTAAAATACTTTACGGTTCAATAAGATATGAATAAGGGACCATTTTTGTTGATACATCTTATAACCGAAAAATTTTTTTGTTTCTATTGCAACATTTTCAATAAGTTTTTATACGCTTCATGCAAATTCCTCAAGTTTTCACGAAAAAAAGGTTGCGTAATTCATATCGTTTCCCAGGTTTCTCCAGTTCAACTTATTCAACTCGACTTGGGACTCGATTGCCGTCCTTGATCAATTGTTGCTGTACGATGGCGAATTGTACAACGAAACCAGCTCACTATTGGCGACTCTTCACGCCAACACCACCAATCACATGAAACTTTTCAAAACCACAAGCACGCGATTGTCGGTACAACTTCACGCCACTGGAGCGTCAGGAGCGTTCGGCTTTGTAGCAGAGGTTCTCACCCTGCCCATCTCCAACATCGGCATCGGTGAGTTCTTGGAATGACCACGGATTCATCCCCGACGTCCATTTTCGTAAGCGGACTGTAGAATTTTCTTAAATATAGTCTGATACTGTGATAAACTTCTTTAACACTCACCGACAAGGAAATTTGTTTCTTTCGGTTTATTTCTTAAAGATCCTTTTAAGTTATATTGTGGCATCTGATTTAGTCACATTCATTAGTATAGGTTTTCTTTGAGCTACTTTGAATTTCTTTCATACCTTCATACAAAATGTGACTTGTGAAGAAGCCTCACAATAACACAACAAAATCTTCGTTTGTTTTTCATAACACTTTCAGAGCTCTTATGGTAGTATCGAACAATGTTATACTAGGTTCCAGTTTATTAGTGATAACTATTCTGTGAATCGATGATAATTGATTTTATGATAATGGCCTGTAACTCAAAGTTTGCATTCAGTTTTCAAGTCTTAACACTTAATTTTAAAAGCTGAGATTTGTTTTGATGTTTTGCATACAGATGACAAAAGTACTGGTAAGTGGAGCACTCGTTTATTATCTACTTAGTTTTTATTGCAGTGTCTGATGCTATAAAACTAACATTTGGTCTGCTTTGCCTCTCGTTAGTAGCCACTTCTGTATGAATCAATTTTGACTCATTACAAACTATGACTTATTTTCTTGGTAGCTCGTAATGCACGAGTTTAAAATTCGTGCCTGGGGATGAGGCGTAATATTCATTGTCTGTACTTTACCTCGGAATTCTTTGGTGTCAGATCGTGACGTACTGCAGAATTTCACGTTCAACGAATATTACAACAACGAAGAGGGTGCGATGTACTGCGCCACGGCTGGCGAAGTCAACCCTTGGCTCACCGTCTCTTGGAGCCGCATCGAACACAACGGCGTCAAGCTCTACGGCAACTTCACCACCACTAGAGCTGCTCTCTACTTCGACCTGCAAAATGTGCAGGATGTTTTCATCAAAGTAAGGCGACTCGTAAGATGAATAACTAAACGTTTTGTTGAGAAAATCTGGTCTTAATGAAGTAGAAAATTTTAAAATGTAAGGTATATGCGACTTTTTCCTGCAACGTTACGCCCACAATTTTCTGCAAACTGAGATGTTCTTTTCTCTAGGAGTTAATAATTTTTAACAGAACAACCTGATTCGCAACAACACGGGAGGCCTGTACATTTTAACGGGATCCATGGGAGCTGCAACAAAGCTTCAGGCAAATATCACCAACAATCTCTTCGTCGAAACCCAACATCTGCCATCTCTCTACATCGAGACCCGTGCCCTCTCTGCGTACCAGAATGCCTACATCAGATACAACGATTTCAGTTTCTCCTACTCGCCTTATCATGACGTGATCACGCTCGCTCAGGTGGAGTGCTACTTCTTCAGTCTAGATTTTATGTATTTGAATATCGTGTTTTATTCAGCGTTAAGTTCTACTTGATTAAGGAGCTGGCGTCAATCCTGAGTACGCTTGTGGTCTTTCTGTTTATTTTAATTTCAAATAACTTGTTCGCCATTGTTGTCGGGGATTTTCCTCGTTATTGTTCTCTCAACATTCAGTAAAAATTTTCTGTATTTTTCAGGTGATATCTGACTTCAGCTACAATTATGCTCACGCAAATCTCGGTCGACACATTTTGGACATCTACGGTTTCGAGAAAGTTCGCTTGCCGGTGTACCAGACTACTTCTCACAACCATTTTGCGAGGTTTGCTTCGCTCGTACTAGAGAAAAAACTAGCTAGATTCTATCTAATTTATCATGATTTAATGTGGATTTCAGTTTCTGATGGTTGGTTTATTATTGAGAATTCTGCAACTCGACCTATGAAGTTATCGAGTTTGAGGAATAAGTGTTTAATATTGGTTGATCAGTTTTTCGGAGTGCTTTGTTATTACAAATGAATGAAGTTTGTAAATCTTCGTCCAACGACACTGGTTTTAACAATTGTTCCCGCGTTGATAGTTACATAGTAGTTTGGACAATTTTAATGATTAAATGCATCAACATATTCTGGTGTCAATGAAAAGTACACATTCTTGTTTCAATTTTCAAAATGTATCCAGACGTTCTTGTGTTATGGAAACATTTTTGTTATTTGCAGTTCTGTCTGTGAGTCATTCTGGATTCTATTGTCATTATCGTAACTCGTACTCACAAGTAAGCAATGCTTCTCATTGAATATTACATGAAGTTGGCCTTAAATTTGTTCGGGTTTCGTCGATCCCAAACTTCTCTTAACCGAACAGACGTTTTGACCAACCGAAAAATTTAGTCAACTTTATTCGTACATTTGTGGTGATTCTGTAACTCTTTTGTCAGTTTTATACATTATTTTTTGAAGCATATTCGTTGCAGCAGTGGGTTACAGTTCCTTGATGCTAATTGAGCATAGTGCTTGCCTCTACAATTGCTGTTACAGTCAGTTAAATATTTCGCTTTTCCAATTGGGTGTACGTCACCTGTTTAAAGAATACTGAGAAATCCCACTATTTACACATCGTGTCAGTCCTTTCAAACACCGAATTGGTTTTCCACTCTTTTGATTATTGAATTGGTTTGTAACATTTTCGAATCCTGAAATATCTTTCAACGTTCTCGAATTCACAAATAATTTTCAACTTCCTGAAACACTAACTTGCTATTCAATTTTCTGGAACACTGAGTGATATTTTTCTTGAACACAGGAACCAGGCAGTGGATCCCACTTACCAGGGCACGGTGATAGTGGGCAGTGCAGGCCAGCAATTCGTGGACAACGTCTTCTACAACTGGGACAATGCATACGAGATGGTTGCCGTCAACGAGTCTGTGTGAGTAGTCGCATTTTATTTCAAGTAGAACGCATAGGTGAACAAGTTAATTTGAGTTTCTACTTCTCTATTTAGAATATTAGTCAAGAATATTTCTTAATAATTTGTTATATAAGTGTTGATCAGTTCTTTTGGTTGAATTTATATTTTTTATGAGGTCAGAGCGGCCCATCTTTAAATTTATTGTTTTGTGTCTGAAAAAATTGACATTCTTGCAGTGAATTCTTCATGATTTATTTACTTACATTTGCTGTTATTCTTTTCTAAGAAGATCAGTGTTATTTTGCGAGTGAAGAAGTATTCATTAACATTCTCATTTAATTGCTTGTTTTCATATATTGAAAGTTTTTCAAAGTTTCACTTCTGGGTCAATACTAGGTTTCCCTCTTTAAAAAATAAAGATGATTTAACCTTTTGTACATAATTGTATTTCGTTTCGTGAAGTCTATTCAAATGCTTGTAAAAAATCGATTTTTAAATGGTTTAATTCTTTCGAGTAATGTTTGTTTTGGAAAAAAGGGTAACAACTTCATATCATCATAGTTATTTTTCATCTATGCTCATCATCATTTCAAATCCCGCTTTCTGCTGAAAATTTAAAACAAACTTATGTCTTATCTTAGCAATTATGATTTGCAACAGTTACTTGATTATTGTATCCTCTTTTCATCTAATTCTAATTTCAAATGTGACAACAAATTAAGTTCTATCCCTATGACAGCTAGTGAGACCGTCCATTTCAATTGTTTTTCGGGTGCTCTACCTTAACATGTTTTGCAACTGATTCAATCCCAGTTTTGTGTTTGTGGGTGTGTTTTGGGTGTGAATATTCTGTTGGGGGAATGGAGATTACCCTTGATTAATCTCTTACTGTCAACCCACTGAGAAACTACCGCTGCTTCAGAAATGACGTACGTAAGTCACAAGAGTTTATTCTCATTGATATTTCAACCATCCTATTGTTCTGATTTGTACTTCGTTTTCATTACAGCAACTAGCTGTTGAATTTCCTGTGATATATACTAAACATTTGAATTCTCTTTGCTTTCCCTATGATTGTTTTACGGTATACGTTCATGCTTTCAAGTCGTAAATTTAAATTCGCATCATGTGTGATTTACGTTAACTTTTCCGTAGAAATCAAGTCTTTCCCTTCTACCTTGTGTATAATTTACCCTTTTTCACTTCTTCGTGTCGTGAATATTCCGTATTATTTGTTGGAATCGTGTCAGATATTCAGCCTACTGATTATTTTTGGAAGATTTTTTGACATAGTGTCTCGAAACTTCATCGATGCGTGTAGTTCAATCGTGTTAACTGTTCTACTCCTCTTGCACTCTTGCTGGTGACTGTCGGTGGCACACGAGCAGATCTGGACTGCATAGGTAAGACTCGATAAAACACTGCTCTAGTTTAACCTTGTAAGTCGAATTTTAAAGCATGAAGTAAAAAAATTCACGTTTCTCTTCATAAGAAAATGTACTCTTGGACAGGAGTCATCAACTTTTTACTCGGTGAGAATAAATAAGTTCTTTTAGCAAGCATGGAAAAAATTGGAAAAACTTGGTACCTACCTCTTGTCTGATGTAATTAGTTCTGACATTGAATCCATCCTGTGAATTCGAAATTGTTAATACTTTCTTACATGCATTAATCACCAAAACGGAGCACTGCATTGTCAGTTGTTGAAAGTGACTTTGACGGCGGTGAAGTAATCTAAACCATCAGGCCTCTACGAGACTCATTCCTCGTTGTTGGAGTTTCGGTATCTGGTTGACCAACGTCTCCCTAATCAAAGTACTTTTCCAGCATTTTTGTGAAAAAACATTAACGCTTATTCAAAGTACATTTTTGCTGTATAGTGTTACTTTAAGTGCAAAATTGAAATCTTCCTAGAAAAACAAAGATATTTGTTAAATTCCGATCATATTGCTTTCAGACAAGAAAAGTACAAGTTATCTAATAGAACAGAATGTCAGAGGCCGAGATTTATTCTTCGAAAACAGGTGCGTATATTTTGTGTAGTTCATACGCAATGGTTTGTGCATTTTCCTGTTTGCTGTATTCCTTCTTATTATTTTTCTATCTTATTCTTTCCTTGAGTAGTGCCTTTTCTGATGTTTACTCTGCAGTACATGGTATATTATCTAATGGTGTGACGTTCTATGCATGTTGGTGGCAAACCCCTTACATGAAGTATATCTGCTTCGGTCTTATGAATTTTTCGTTTTTTGTAAAAACTTGCTTGCTCTATGATCATCTTGCTTCAATTCGTATTTGTTTCGAGGGCGCTTATCTACTGGAGCTAGGCCTTCGTACCGGTAGCAGAGCTGCTTGTTATTAATGTAACTGCTATTGTTCCTCACAGCGCTTGTTCTTGTTCAGTCATCATATTGGTAAGTCACAGCTTAATTTAATACTGCCGCTCCATGCTGCTTGGTCGGTCACAGAAGTCATGTGCGTTACCATAATATTTCTCTTTGAGAATTTCACTATTGAAATGACCATGGCATCAATGACAGAAATCTCTACAGGTTCATGAAGTTGTTTATGGACTAATCTTTTAACTGTGATGTTATTCGCAACTGTATGAGCTGTTTATTAATTGCACATAAATAAGTTTCTCAGTTGTGTACGCTAGGTAATATTACTTGAAAGGGTGTGCAAACGCCATTCAGAACATCTTTGTTGTAGTTTCTTATAAAAAGTGATGCCAGTATATTTTTAATAAGCGATTAACGGTGATTTTTTAAACAATTTGAGAAGAACTATTTAAGATTGTTGAGGTATAAAAATATAGTGCCACTGATAAAACACAACGATACCGAGGGGTGCTGAGAAAGAAATGTAGTAATGTTGTTAAATAATTTGGTAAATAATGACAATTTTTAGAAAAGTATCTCGAATCTATTTCCACTAAATTCGCTTACTCCGATTAGCAAAACTGTTTTTCTTTACTTATGTGTTTCCTTCGTAGACTATTTAGTTTATTACTAGGGTCTTGAAACCTGCCCTTGCTTGCTGTCATTGTTGTGTGTGTTTTCTTAGGACAGAAGAAAACGAGTAATCGAGCTTTGAAAGTCGTACTAAGCACGTTGGGATTATTGTTGTTTTCCTTCTGCTGTTGTCTTTCTCTCATAATATACTTACTTGGTAATTGCATGTGGTATTTTTTTACCTATATTATTCATTCTATTTAACTCACTAAAAGTAAACGTTATTGCTTCTATGTCTGCTTGACTGACGCTTTCCTAAGCACAAATACAGCATCTAGGTTTCTGCATTAACATTCTTGACAGCAATGTTGCGTATCGTGGACTGTCATCTGACGCTCAAATAAGTTGTTTTTTGTTCACGAGAGTCACCTTCATTTAACCGGGCATCAACTCACTTTATCTCTTGCACTCATCTCAATAACACAGAAAATATAACATACGTTATTGAACTTTTGCTTGTCAGTAGGGTTAAACCATGCTGCTTGTACTCATTCTTGCATGACTTTTGACTCTCCTCGTGCACCGGTGCACTGCACGTCACCAATGCAGTCGGTGCAACGTGTCCACGGAGTGCACCGACAATTGGATGTACCAGCCTGATGTCACGTTGAAGTGAGTGCACCACAGTTTCGTTACTTGCATCAAAACGGTACGGTTCGTACAAAAAGAAATGAATAAACTTTATTCCAATCACATATCTGTACATGACATGTACATTGATTTTTCCGTTATTAGTGTTACCTTACGACTAGTGATCATGCTTCCAGCGACTGTTCCCGTCCTTCTTGCGTTGTGACGTGAGATAGAGGCTCGTAGGAATACGTAGCGCAGATCCGGAAGTCTAAGGAAATAATCAGTTAACCTTCTCAAGTCATTGTATAATTTACCAAAGCTTTAAAATCTTTATCATGATACGTCAAATAAAATTTTTTGGACAAGATCCCAATCTCTCAAGATTCCATCGTAATATGCCCAGTCAATTTTTAGATAACATTCTAGTAACTTGAGTCTCTCTATCATAATATGTATAGCAATCTGTACGCATGTAACTTGCTTACCGCTTCTTGTGGTGCTCATGGAAGGTCTGACGTCTGGAAGACGCCCATCAACGCCCGCAACAACTGGTGGGGCTTCAACAAGACCGCCGCTGTTTCTGGTCGTATCCACGACCGCCTCGATGACGATACGCTTCTCAGGGTCGACTTCACGTGAGTTGTAGCTTTGAATTAATCGTATTTAACAGACGATTTATTTGTTGAGCTTTATTTACGGAGTGAGGACTCTATCTATAGGATAGTTTAGTAGAGGTTTAGAATTTTATTATCAATGTGTTGTATGTGTATCAGTACGAAAGCTATTTTCAGTGAATGTTTGCTAATTTAAGGAAAATAAAAGTGATAATAATATTGCTCTCACTTTGTCGGATTGGTGTTAACCTCATTCACACTAAAAATGAATATATGTTTCAAGTTCAAGATTCAACAGACTGAGAGAAATTAGCTGCCAGTGGTTGTTATTCAACTGAAACGAAAATAATTCTAATTAAGTCAATTTTTGTACGTTATGCTGCAAAAGAAGAGGGGGCTACATTTGGTAATTTTTTAGTTGTTTTACGAAATACACTTTTCGCGTACATTTGAAATACGTTTAAAATTTCCATCATATTTTCAATTTGCCATTTATATTCTCAGAGTTATTCCTACAATTACCTCTTTTAATGTTCATATTTTTTCCCCATTTCTGACGTATTTTTTTGGCAACTTCACTTGTGAAAATATTAACAAAGATAGCGTTTGGCCTATAATCGCCTTTAGGGTCAAAAGTTCATTTCGTAGTTTAAAAAACATACAATTTTTTCATTTTTTATTGTTGCGCTGGTATATATTTTATTTCTGACAAATTTCGCATTTTGAGACTTGACGGCAAAAATCTTGGTTGCGTACAGGGAATTCAAACTGAACAACTTCTCACTGCTGCGTGGGTGCGAGCCTGGCTATTCTCTGGTGGGAAAATCCTGTTACCACTACGTCGGAGCTCCCATGACCTACGATGAGGCCAAGGACTACTGTAGGAGAGATAACGCTTCCTTGCCCTTCCTTCAGACCTACTACGGGGACGTCCAGGTTCGTCTTCTGATGCACTCTCCGTGTGTTGTGTGGTGGTACTCCACTATCTAGTGTAGCAGATTATATAAACAAGTCACTGCTCGTGTGTGGGAAGTGACACGGTTATATTTTTTATATTTCTTGCTTTTCTTTAGTGATTTGAGTTTTATTACATATAGTTTATATACTGTAAAGCGAGCGTCATACAAGAAAAGAAAGGAAAAGCTTGCCTTCTGGAATGTGAATCTTTAATTTTAGCTTGAAACATGATCAATTTGACACGGGTTTTGGTGAAATTATTCGGCATATTTTGTAGGACAGAACTGCGTTCTCCCTGTTCCTCTCTCTCCCGTTTTAATTTAATTTTTCACGTATTATTTTCGTCTTTACCTGGTACAGTTGTGGCTGAAAGAGGCCCAGCTGGAGTACCTGTGGGAGACGGACGCCATTTGGGTGCAGCACTACGACGTAGTGAATGGATGTCCCGCTTTCGTCAACAGACAAGTGCGCGCTACCGATTGCTTCCTCAACTTGCCCTTCATCTGCGAGAGCGGTCAGTCAAGCCACATGCTTTTTTGTATATATCTTCACTAAGTAAACCTTGAACCAGGAATATAATAATAATCTTGTATAAGTACAAGGTGCGGCAACATAACTTCCTTTTTTCAGGCAGGCGTGCATTGAAAAAAGGAATTTATGTTACCACATCCTGTACATCATCGTGGCTGGAACACTTTACCCTGGGAGAGTGTCAGTGAAGAGTGAGGCTTGTCGAACGGCCGATCTCATAGATTCTTCTTTAACAAATGGCCTAATTTTATTCAGGAAGTTATACATTGCGCTTACATCTGTTCTGATGTATTGGGGAAAAGAACAGTTTTTATATCTATAATATTTGCAGTTTTTTCCTCAACCTTAGCGTGTAGCAATATTATTTCATTCTTCAATATTGTGTATACTATGTCGGTTTGCGCGAATGAACAGTCTTGAGGAGGGTAGTGTTGTAATGTTTATATTCCTTCAACATACGTAGGTAAGTACTTCATCTGCTTATTATATTTTCTGTGAAATTAAGGGTGCGTGTTATTCACAGAACCTGTTAATGAATAAACTAGACTGACCATCATTTGTGTTCTGTATCCAGTGAGAAGTTTAGTTAGTTCTAAACAAGTCCTTACCCTATCGAAGAGTTTTAGTATCCAAAGTGTTAGTAGCAGAGTTTCGGTCCACATTTTTCTTTAATTTCTGTTTCTTCTTTTCAGCTTGAGAATGTTATTTTTGCTGACTGTATTTAGTAACGCTTGAATATTGAACAGCAGTAAAGTGAGAATTCTGTAATTCTTGTAACAAAATAAATGGTACAGTTCTCAGCAGTCTCTTTAGCATGACAACACATCACCAGAACTTCTTATCATTAATTATTGATACTTGAAAGCACAAACGTCTGTAAAAATGAATATATTTACATTATTAATACTTTAACCAACCATTATTTCAAGGAAAATATTTCATTTGTATATATCATTTTATTTTTTGTTAATGTAGTACGTTTTATGCTGGTTTCATACATAACCTGCATCATAATTTTTTCCATTTTTTGTGATTGAAATTATATTATGAAAATACCCGTTTCAGGGAAAACGTGTGTACGAGTCGAAATCATACGAAGGCATGTTTGGCGAAATCCTTTGTACAGTCTCCTCCAATTAAAGGGTTATTGTAAAAACTTATTATCGTCGAATTTTGGAATCACAAGTAATTTTCAGGCGAGGAGAAAATAGGTACAAACTCGTACTGCAACAATACTCGTAAAATTTGTTTGGAGATTAATATAAGCATTTATTTGATTTTAAAAATACATTTGAAATGTTTCTCCTTTTGAGATTCAGAGAAGTTCCTCGGGTCGCAGAAATATAAGCTCTCATTCTAAATAATGTCTTTTTCGTCTTTCTACTCAGGCTAGGATAACTCCGTTAAGCCTACAGGCATTAAATATTAGTGGCACATATTCTAATGTAAAATAAGACTTGGGTAGGCATGGAACTTAAGTAGTACGGCATGGGACTTGCGTAGCACGGCAAGGGACTTGGGTAGCACGGCATGGGACTTGGGTAATACGGCATGGGACTTGGGTAATACGGCATGGGACTTGGGTAGCACGGCATGGGACTTGGGTAGTACGGCATGGGACTTGGGTAGCAGCCCAAGAATAGACCAAACGGCTCGTTCCTGTTGTCATATTCCATTCTATTGCTTTATGTTCCAGATCCGGACAATACGGTGGACCCGTATGCGTGGGCCTCCGATACGCTTGTGATCGGGGCTGTGGCAGCCACAATTGGCTGCCTTATCTTAGTGTTTGCCTGCGTCACTTGCTGGGCCTGCAAGAGCAGTGACCGCCGCAAGCAGAGGCTCTCCAGACGCAGCTCAATCAGGGCCTCAATCCGCTCCAACAGAAGTGTGATATCCAACACGTCCACCAGCGGCTTCAGCGACCTCGTCACTAGCCGTGCTATCCATCAGGTCAGTGATCGTGTGAACCAAATTTTGAAACTGACTCGTATGCGTTCATGGATGAGAATTCGTCAACCGGCTCTCAGGCTCAATATTGGTCAACTGGCTCTCAGGCTCAGTATTGGTCAACTGGCTCTCAGGTTCAGTATTGGTCAACTGGCTCTCAGGCTCAGTATTGGTCAACTGGCTCTCAGGCTCAGTATTGGTCAACTGGCTCTCAGGCTCAGTATTGGTCAGCTGGCTCTCAGG
>VCRD01001191.1:0-10199 GCA_006783055.1 Trinorchestia longiramus | reverse complement strand
TCATCGTCCTCGTGACTCATCATCCTCGTGACTCATCATCCTCGTGACTCATCATCCTCGTGACTCATCATCCTCGTGACTCATCATCCTCGTGACTCATCATCCTCGTGACTCATCATCCTCGTGACTCATCATCCTCGTGACTCATCATCGTCATGACTCATCATCAAATGGCTTATCCTCATGACTTCCTCTAATGTCTGACTGATCATTAAATTACTTAAAGAGAATAATTGCATGGATTTGAGCATCTTTCTTGCACTACATCAATGTTATGAATCATCACCTATAAGAGTTTTGGCAGAGCTAGTTCGATAATTTATCGGTTGCGGTTTTGGAGATTTTTTACTTCGAGATGCTTAATTTTTTTGCATGTTTAGTGTAATGTTTTTTTCTGAAATTGAATCATGATTCTTCCATAGCCATTCTTGGTTTTCCTTGTAATTTTATATTCGTTTACGTTTTTACCACGTGAAGTGCAGAGCAGCAAACTCAGTGTGAGATTTGAAGTCGCTTGAGGCTCGTAGTCAACACCAGTCGATCCGCTCTCGGCTCCATCGCCGGATTTTCTCAGACAAATCAGATCTAGAATAGAATAGAATAGAATAAGGCTGCAGAAATGAGCAGTTTGGTCCATTCTTGGTCTGCTACCCAAGTCCCATGCCGTCTAACGTAACGGTACAATCACGCACATGCACCTCAATTATACGTAGATGTTTCGATCGCGTGCGTACACCTTAATCATTTACAAGCTTTTCAGTCATGCAAACATACAGGAAACTCTGGGGTAGTAACCTTGATTCTACTCAATTGTCATGAGTACACATTCATAATACTTTTGGTTTCATAAACATGTGATTTTATTTCGTTGTCAATAAGTAATGTAATTCATTCACATGGAGAAAATTTCTTTTGTACTCTTATTGAAACAAGCGCTTTAAGCTTTTCACGTAGGCTGCTAATTCATATTCTTCATGACAGTTATGAAGTTGTCAAACAGCAAAATCTAATTCCACTAATTGTGACATGAAAATAGATTTCAACTGCTGCCTTTTTGAGACTCAGAGCTGCTAACCGACAAATTGATACATAGAACTTTTTAAAGAATTTTCATAGTACAAACTTGAAAATAAATATACATACAATCATAGTTGATCTAACTCTTCAGTATTCTCGATGTATAGACCACGAATACAAGCTTCGGACTCTAACCTAAAGCAGGCGAGCAAATTATAGGGCACAGCACCGTCGTTAAAGCGAGAAGCTGCCAACAAGTACAGAAATCTTGTGCGAAGATCAAAGGATGCAGATTTGATATCTCCGTTTTTCATTCAAACATACTGCTTAGGTAGTAGTTCAGTAAAAGTACATTTATTTAGAAGATACAAATACGTGCAGTCCTGATATGAAGCAGCAGTGTTAAATACAGTATGAATTAAATTCATAGTGTGAATGCGAGGCGTGTTTATATGAATAAATATACGAGTATACTGTGGTGTAAATGTTCTTCCTTTGCCATAGTTTGATTTGCTTTGACTTGAGTTTTGTGGTATTGTTATTGTGTGCGCCTACTAGCCGTTCTATTTCCTGTACGTTCCTACAGAACATATTTATTTCGTTTTCTGTGATTGTTTTGTGATGTATGGATACTCCATTTATGAAAATGTGCATGCTATGTTAAGAATATAATTAAGTTTACACTCCTTGTTTTAATACATTTTGTACCCATCATACAGAGTGCGGCAACACACATATTTTCCTTGTTTCAAAGGAAGTTCTTTTCAAAAAAATTAAATTAAATTGCGGTACTCTATATATCACATTGTATTTCAAAGTCAGTGTTTCAGTTGAATACTTATGGAGGATAATGTTCAGTTGTAGCTCATATTGTTGCGGACCTGTATAGGTGGAACCTGTAATCTGCCTAAAGTCATCCTGCCTAAAGTCATCTTGGTCTTGTTCCTAGACTGGTCACGGTCTCCTACTTCATGCACAGTTAATTAACAAAATACTAAAATCTTGATTATTTATTCAGAGTACAAAGAAAATAAGTAAGGTTCTTGAATCGTTTTCACTCTAGTCCGTGAATTTCTTTACAAATGTAGTATTGTTTAAAGATTCCTGAGAATTATGCTCCTACAAACAATTTTATTTGATTCTTGATTGGATCAATTTCTTCCATTATTCAGTGCTATTTTTAGGTTTATTAGTTATATGATGCTATTAGATTAGATTGTATCATTAATTAATGTGTCATTAATTCTCTAGATTGTTCTTTTGTTCACTGTCTCCAGACGAAATGTCTCTAATATAAAGCTTTCCTGACACACAAAGATGCATTTGTGAGAAGTCACTGGCTTTGTTACAATGATTTTCTGATTTACTTGCAAATGTGTATGATATTCTGGTGCGTGAAAACGCATGCACTAACTCACATGACTCACCTTTCCGCATCTCCTCAATTTTAATATGGGAGTATTTGAATATAATTTTTTTGGCTTGGCAAACGACTTGAGTTTAGTTAATTTCTTGTTTTACACTGTAACTGCTTCCTGCTGGTTATTCTTATGTACGAATATTTACATACGCACTAAATGTTTCGACCTAGTTTGTATTTCCACTGAAATGCACTGGATGAGCACCAATAACTTATCCGCATTTACCATCTGTTGACGGTGACGAAAACTAAACATCTCGTCAGTTACACACCGAATTAATCTCAGCAAAATATTCGTTTCAATGTCAGCAACAGCTTTCGTTATAGAGGTAATGGTAGGCAATAATTCAGTGTTATCCACTCTTTGTTATCGTTACGGATATTAAAACTATTCCAAGCATTAAATTGAACTATTGCTCGACACTGGGCTTTGTGCTGATGTATGAATCGATCTAAAAATTGTCACGTCAGAGTGGCCTGAATTGCAATTATCAGTGTAATTCTACGAGACGATTCTACGTTGACGATTGCAGCAAAGCAGCTGTGAAGCATCTTCGTTATTGTAACTCTAGGTTCTTTGTTCTTCATTTCAGCCTGTCTTCGAGCTACCGGTACGGATCAGAGGGCGGTGAATCCACTCAAAACTTTCCCGATTTTGCGGTGCCACCGGCAACTTCATACGGCACTCCTGCTGGGGGCAGCGTGGCGTCCGGGCAATCCAGCAGGCACGTGAACGACGTCACGCCCCCAGACGAGATGTATAACATGGCAACCCTTCCTCGGGAACACCCTCCACCCCCGCGCTACCCTTCAGAGGACAACCTCCGCATGATGCAGTACGACAGTAACATGCCACCTGAAGTAGGCAGCTCCTACCTCCCTGATCCTAGCCAGCCTCTCAACACTCAAAGCGAGGCACAGCTCATCAACAGCAGGTCGCTTAGCTCCAGCCAGCCGCTGGAGACCTCCATGTAGTAATTGTTGTACTTATTCAGTCGCTATGATGAGACTTATTCAGTCACTATGATGAGGCATTTGCTGAGTTGGTGTTCTAGTTAAACCAACTCTAGGAATCAATCATTTTCATGCAATCATTAATTACCTAATAAAGGCCCGCTCATTATTAGCGTTGTGATAACTTTCGTCTCATTTTTTATCAATTAACTTATTATTTGAATTCCAACAATACCACTTCTTATGAAAATCGTTTTCGCTGTCGAATTTTTTGCTTCTATTTAACTGAATATTTTTTTGAAACTGATTTTACAAAAATGGACCCAAACTTATAACTACATACCCTTAATATTTCTAAATATTGGACTGGCTAAAAAAATTGTTTAGTTTTATCGATCCCAATTATTTTCCAAATGCAAATTGACTTTTTACGTGTTTTCATTTTAAGAGACTTTACCATCAGGGCCTCAGTTTTCGATTTCAAAGTCGCTTATGTGTAGTGCCCATGAGAACGCATTTAAATTTATCAAAAATTATTGTCAGCGCGAAATTCCCAGCGTCATCTAATATTCTGAATTAAAATTAAGTGTTCTGTTTGTTCGGCTGCTTTTTGTACGTGATTGTGCAATTTTTCGTGATCTTTTCAGTGAAATTTTTTGCCAGCATAATTTTCGTTTGAGATAAATTTATCTATCTACAGTTTCACTAGAGCTTCACTATGAAAAGACTGCGAAATAAAACATGAACGAATTTGTTGGACTACAGTTTTCGCCAAGTGTACTTATTCACAAATTATTCTTAATAAATTTAAGAACTTGTTGGTTATGCATGCCCGTTTTCTAGGACGAATTTGATTATACCTGTGTGCTTGGGGGGCTGATTTTCCTGCCTTCTGAATCAGAAGATTTGCTCAAACTCCATGTGCCCCATCAGGCGTGTGATGCCTTCCGCACGTGATGATATCCAATCAAGACATTTATGCTGTACATTATATAGCAAATATTTGGAATACGCCGGCCATTTCATGCTGTACATCGTGTAGCGAATACTAGAAATACGCCGGCAACTTTATGCTGTACATCATGTAGCAAATATTGTTGGTAAGACTGCAACTTTAGATCACTTTTATATGATCTTTATTCTTAAATGTTACCTTTTATATTTTGGGTGTGAGGCTTGGAATGCGTACAAAGGCTGAGAATGATTTAGCTTTAAGTTTTAGTGATAATTTTTATTCACAAGGACTTCCAAGACTAAAGTAAGGGATTTACTGTTCAATGATAAATGATTTTCATCTTGCGAAAGCTCTGTAATTTTGAAACATTGCTTTGTTCTACTGTGCCTTTTTGCAGCAGAGATGTCAGCTAGTGTGCCTGAAATGCTCCTCTTTGCTGGAGCTTCTGATTTATGTCGTTCCGTGATGACCTCTCAATTCTTTTATTAAGTGGTTGCTTATCCATACAACATACGTGCAATGTTTTTGTCGAGCGAAAGCGAAAAATTCATAGATAATTTCGAATCGTTTTTTGTGAAGGTACATCATTTTGAAACTACCATCGTCACAAAGCAAGTCGTAGAACAGACGAACTAAACATTGGTGTTACTTAAGTTATTTTAGTTGCTTATTTTTCTCTCAGATGATTCACTATATAATGTGAAAGCCAAAAATACCAATGGTTTTCGTGCTTTCTCATGCGATAAAATATTCTTTGTCTCATGAAAATTTCTGCTTGTTTCACGCTATGATACCTAGTGTGAACCCTGCTCGCCTTTCATAAAAATTAACTTGGTTACGTTAATTGGTTGATTTCTATGTTCTCTTACGTGTGTAATTATATCCCATTTATGCTCAAATTATCGTACTCATCACAAGCCAAATGTCCTTGACAATACTCCTCACAAAGTCGGGTCACAACGCTACCTGTTCGAGCGTACAATCTGCCAACAAGTACTTGAAATGTACTACACCTGACTGTTTCATTTTCATTCTTTAGTTAAGAATCTATTGATGTTTCAAGACACTGCTGGTGCTAGTTTATTTAACGTGTTAAGTGTACAGCGTCAGACTTCAGCAGCATTACACTATGCTACTTCGATGCTCCAGAGACCATGTGCGAGGTTCAGAAGAGCAAAATTGTAGCTATTTGTTGCGGGTGGTATTTTCACTTGAATCGGTGCTAGGGTTTTCTTAAATCACTTTTCTTCCTCGCCCTTTGGGGCGAGCAAAGACCATGTTGCCGCCTTCCAGCAGCGTTCGGTTCTGTTACTGTTGCATCTCCCGAGTCAGGACAGCTTGGAACTGCTGTTATTTACGTCTCCCGAGTCTCGACAGCTTGGAACTGCTGTTATTTACGTCTCCCGAGTCAGGACAGCTTGGAACTGCTGTTATTTACGTCTCTCGAGTCAGGACAGCTTGGAACTGCTGTTATTTACGTCTCCCGAGTCTCGACAGCTTGGAACTGCTGTTATTTACGTCTCCCGAGTCAGGACAGCTTGGAACTGCTGTTATTTACGTCTCTCGAGTCAGGACAGCTTGGAACTGCTGCTGTTTAGTCTGTTTATTGATCAGGAATTAATCTTTATTTTTCCTTATCTCTGTCTCTAGTGATGTAAAACCGGCGTACCGTGCAAGTGACGTGCTGTTATTTTCGTTTCTATATCCTTTTCTTATTTCACTTTTTCGATTCTTCGTGACTTTCACGTTGACTGGTTTGCAGGCTGTAGCGAACTGTACCAACTGAGATTTTGTACTAAATCCTTGTTGAGTTTTATTGTGACTGCCTTAAAGAAGCTCTAACTTTTCATATGAAAGAATATTTTTCTCTGTCGAACTTTGAGACAAGAATTTATTTATATCAGATTCTTTCTACTCAGAACATCTGCCCATTAAGTTTCAAAAATATTTAAATGTACTCTAAAGGGACATTTTTTCCTTTGTAGAAATGAATCTATTGCTTGGCTATTTAAACATTTCTCCAAGTCGTCAAAATTTGCACAACATTTTGTCGCACTCGAGGTTTGGCGTAAGGTAGTTGGTACCCTTGTCTGAATTTCTCTTCGTATAAATCACAACAATAGAATTCTTAAAGCTTTCTCTTCTGGTAAGGTACAAGTTTATCGTAAAAAATCGAAACAGAATCTTTGCTTTCTCTGCTAGTGAGGTATATATTTATCGTGAAGAATTGCAACAGAATCTTTCTTTCTTTACTAGTAAAGTATAAATTGTATTGTATTGGCTATGACGTAAAAGACGGCCTCCAAATGGTGCCGGATAACTTTGAATTTACAGCTGATTCTGTCTCGTACAATGGGCGTTAGAGAACTTGTATTTATTTGTATATTTTATGAGCTAGTCACTGTATATATTGAGGCATTTCTTAATTTTAAGTTCACTTGAGTTAACGTCTTCAAGTAAAGTGCCTGTAATTGTTTGAATGATGGAGCACGTGAATTTTGAGTCCAAACTTTTGTACGAATAAAACCCTCTTGACTTCCTAAGATTTAAGGACTTAACTTCTTAAGAGTTATTGTTTTGTGCAACACTTTGAATGTATTGCGAATGTAAGTATTAAGGCACAAGCTTAAACCTTTACTGCCGTGGCGGACGGATAAGTCGAATGTCGCAAAACTTTTTATATAAGAATATTAGCTGATAATTCAACGAATTCCGATAATTCCTAACTCGTCTGACTTGCTCTAAGGCTACGAATGTTGACAGCTTCAGTGTGTTATAAAGAATTTCATTATGTCCATTTTTACACTCTCTATTCTTAATTTCGGCAGTGAACTATATTGGAAATATACGTATTTTTGTTTTGAAGAGTTAGGTGTTGCTGCATATCGTACGTTTGGCACACAGCACGCTGTGCCTCTCGACGCGCTCCGCCCTCTGTGTTCTGCAGTCTAACATTGGACCAATACCATTAGTATTGTGTCTCTTGCTTGCATATTTATCTTCAAAAACATGGTTAGAAGTTTTCTGTTTCAAGTATAATAATTTCTTCAGTTCTTGTGTACGAAGTGAATGGTATTTATATTTTGTTGTTAATTTGCCAATACCGCCGTCAACTAGCGTTATTGTTTAAGAAATCCTAGTGCTAGAATAAGAGAAAATGTTCCTAAGCTCTCGAGCTGAAGTTCATATTGCTCTATTTGAAAACATTTCTATTCCATCAGTATCATGATGTGAAAATGTTATTTTTCGCCGTAGATTTTTGGCTAAACGACCAAAGTTTCTTACAAATATGTTTTTTTTTCGCCGCAGATTTTTTGGTAAATAACCAAAGTTTCTTACATCTTGCAATTGTAGCTATAGCAATAACTTGTTTCTTATGTGGTTATTCGAACAATGCTTTTTATTTTACTGGACTTAAAGGTAACCTTTCTTATGTCTGGTGAACTGTGCAATTTACTCGTTCTGGAGCAGCACGAGGCTGAGAACAGATCTCAATTGTCACGCTTTAGAATAAGATAAAATTTTATATTTCCGTATGTTTCAGTGGTGCACAATTTCCTCCTATTGTGTGATCGTGTTAAGTACTTGGCTATTTTTGTACATTTTTGAATGTCTAGCAAATCGTTGTGTATATTTTTGTCATAAGAAATTTTAGTAGATGTCATTTTGTTTCTTTTACCTTAGAGTTCATCATTGTTCGAGATTGATCACAAAAAATGGTTTCAAGCCCATCAATAATAATGGGTGCACAAGAGAGTTCAAGTTCTCGATTTGAAAACCTGGAATATGCTTCTGTGTTTGTTCAAGACACGTACGTATTAAAATCACTTTTAATTACAGTGCTCATAGTTTCTATTAATTGAATATATGCATACGTATGGGAGAATGAAGAATACTCTTCAGCGTACGTAGGGAATCAACTATTTTGGCAGATACCTGTTGTGTGTTCAGTTACGTTTTGCCATTTTTCTTCTGTATTGTCAAAATCGAGATAGAAACGCAAGTTCAGCGCGAATGAATTTTTCCGGGAGTCATTCAATCTCGCTTTGCGCAGTTTTTCGTCTCTTTCTGATGCGTAGGCTGTACAGACCGAGATTGAAATCTTTCTTCCTTATGGAAACTCAACTAAATGGAAACTAAATCATGATATTGGAAGGATACCACCATAATCCTCATTGTCACGTGAAGTTAGTTCCTGAAGCATTTCTAGTATTATGCAATGAATTTAATGGCATCTAAATTTAGTTCCAATAGTGCCTGAAATTTGAGCACATATATGTACAATACCATTACTTCCTTTTCCAATACAAGAGAGATATATCACTATACGTTTTCTTTATCTTCACAAAGTAAAACCCATTCTAAATTTTGTGCACCACTGCCATGCCAAATAAATGTATATAATGTATTATTGCCATTGTATTGCTATTGTAAAAATCAGTAAATGAATTATTTTTACTATATTACTCGCTGAACTTCAAAGTTTGAGTAAGCTCGCAGATCTTAGTTAAATAACTTGCTACAAGTTACACGAGCTTTTATTACAACTGTTCTGCACAATATTTAAAAGAAAGAGTTCGTCCTTGTCTTTAGTTTCTGATCTTCGTCTTTGAAGTCAAGTTCTTCAAAATTGCATTTCCCGTTCGATGGTCGCTTTAGTTTTGACAGCAGTGCAGTTTTCAGTATATTTTGGTGTATTTGTGTATTATTTCACTTGTGCTCCTGCATTTATGTATGAAAAACGATCCGTGAAGACACGAGGCTATCAGGTATGTGCATTTATTCTTTAGAATGAATATCATTGTAAAATTATGTTAAAACATTTGGCTGATCTTGCAATATTCGTTCAGTAACAGCAGTCATGTACGTGAATGTGAACAAGGGAGGTTAAAAATTCTTGCCAATATTTTTAGATGTGTGGAATTGAGTTATGAGAAACACAAAAAGTGAACGTACTGTCATAATCGTTGTTCTCTGTATGAATCATATTGAAAAAAACATGGGCTAGACACTTATTAAAATATAGCGTAAATATCCAAGCAGTTCAGTCAGCGACGTACCTAATTTATGCTGGTTCACCCTAGCAGTCATAATTGTTTATTTTATCACACGATCTATTAACACATTCATTGTGGTATGACCCACCGGTGGGTCACTCAGGTTAGGTTCTGTAATTTTTTTAAAGCTTTTTAGTGACTGTATGTACAAAGTAAAGATTTGCACCGGCCAGGCAACCGCTCTTAACGTGTCAATAGAAATAAACCTTTTCTCGTTATTCTGCCTCGAGACACTTGTATATAACTATTTATAAATATCGCACTTTTACAAGTTGCTTTAACCCTTTCGGTACTGACGGCATCTCTGGTAGCCGCAGTCATTTTTCGCCTATTAAGATGCAGAGCAACACGTGTGTCTGTGCAAACGCTGGTAGGGCAGTGCAAGCTACAGTTTGATCAGGACAATGCAGTGACCGTAAAACATCACAAAGCATCTTTTTTTTAAATTTGATGTTAAACATGTTGAAAAAGGTTCTGATATTTGCATCATGGTACCGAAAGGGTTAACACGTTGACTCCGAAGTGGTACGTATGTGTACCACTGAGGTTAGGTTCTGTAATTTTTTCCAGATCCTTCTAGTGACTGTGCGTACAAAGTGAAGTTTTACACCAATCAGGCAATCGGAGTCAACGTGTTAAATGAACATGCAATTTACGGTAAGGTTTTGAGCAGAGTTGTGTTGGTGCAGGCCAAGTTCTGAACCCAAGCACCTCATTAGAAATGTCTCTCAGCATCGAGATTGCTGGCTGGCAGTAATCAATCTGCAATTAATAATCAATCTAAAATTAATCAACG